>JZKD02S2228320.1:23557-33759 GCA_000966675.3 Picea glauca
AATTGCCTGATAATATAGGTATCTCACCTATATTCAATGTTGCAGATTTATATCCTTATCAGGGGGGTGAAACTGTGACTTCATCAACAAATGAATTAGATACTGGACAAAAGACAGCATGGCAGAAACAAATTCCTGTTATACAAAAGCTGGAAATGGAGAAGATATTGGACACCAGAGTTCTGAAGAAGACCAGAAGACATGAGTACTATGATTACTTGGTCAAATGGAAGAATCAGCCAATGGAGGATGCTACATGGATGACTGAAGCAGTTATACAAGAAAATGGCAGCACTGTGGAGGAACTCATGAACAGGAGTTCATGAAAAAATTTTCACCTGAGGAGTCTGATGCAGGAGCATAAGTTCATAGTTTTAGAAGATCTATGGCTGTTGAAAGTCAAAGCCAAATTTTACTAAAGAGAGTGGGTGCTCTTAAATTTACTTTGTTGTATTTAGTTAAAATTGAATAAATTGTCAAAGGATCTCGAATCCTAACAATGTAATAGCTGTAGGAGAAGTTAGGATTACATGCAGAAATTGTAGGATCTAAGTGGATTCGATCCAGACTTTGTGGATCTGAAAACCTAAGTTTGAATTGTATTAAGCAAACTAAGTTCGATTGTAAAAAAACACGAGAGGGGAGAGACAACGCACAGAATCGTTGCAGAGGAGATAAAGAGAATTCATTAATAAAAGTTCCTATCCATTTTGGCAACATTCTTATGTGTGTGAAACCATATTTCATCCGTATATGATTATAATATCTCTGTTCTCCTGGATAGAATACATCTGATCTGTCATACTATTTTAATGATCCTTGGAATTGAAACAAATCTGTAATGCACTGATAAATTCATTCTGTAAGCATTTGATTAAGGGTGGAGATCATAGTGTAACTCGAACGGACCAAGGATCGACGGTGCCAATCATATAGGAGACAGACGATCAAGGTCTGAGCGGAACCAAATAGCAAAGAATCGACGGTCCAGATCGTAGCGGAAGGAGGAGGGCTCAAACTCCGATGCGTTTGGTGTTTCCCGCTACAGCCACGTGTCCATCGGTGTATGGAAGCGGAGATTGAAGGTAAGTATGAAAAGTGTCAGTGGTGTATTTCCGTTGGGTTATGGTTGTGGCGTGTGGTCGTAAGGTGTTTAAAACCATGTATAAACATATTTCCATTGGGTGCTAGCAAACCAAAAAGTGTTTAATCCGCCAATTTAACAAGAATCTTGCCAAAAGAACCGGACCACCAATTTTAGTGACAGTTAGCTAAGTTTAGCTCTGTCAAACAGTTTTCACTAACACCAGCTGCATTAACAGGTGTAGAAGGATTCCTGGTCCCTTGCAGGAACTTAGTAACCTCAATGCGTAGGGGACAATCTTTCGTATAATGATCATCACCACAAATAAGGCAAGGGTAACACGTTTTACGTTTTTCCTTGTCATCAACGAGCTATGTTTTGGGCTTCTCAGATTGTTGATTATTATTTTTGTCCTCCTTATTCTTACCCTTCCCTTTCTTTTTATTTTGATTTTTACCAGTAGGTGTAGATTGAACCTAATTAACTTCAGAAGTTTTACCGAAAGGAGTAGGAGTAGGAGTATTTTGTACATTAGAAGTGGTAGACTTGGGATTGGTATGAATGGATTGTGTAGACTATGTCTCATCATGAAATGTGCCAATCATGCCATTAGCAACATGAGAATCTAATGGAGGTGTTGGGGTAGGATTTGTAGAAGGACGAGGAGCATTAGGGATAAAATCGTAAAGTGTGCTCGTTTGCGAATAAACGAGATTGAGATAATGAGCCCAACTAATCACCTACTCTTCAGTGATGACACCACCTATGGAAACATCACAAGACATGGGCCCAATGAGTGATTTGGTAAACCACTAATTCAATAGTTGATCATGAAGGAGAAACTTTGATTAATCATCCACTCCTTCTCAACTCATGGATATGATCAGAAATATGAGTGGAAGAGGATTGTTTAAAATAACTCAAAGCTTTGGTTCCTTTCTCATATTGAATTGGAAACTAGTAATGTTTTTAGAAAGCCATGGCTAGGGTATTAAAGTCATTAAATAATCCTCATGGTAACTCAATATACCATTTGGCTTCCAAACCCGTGAGGGTTCGTTGAAAAATTCATAATCTTATGGAGTCATCCATCAATGAGTTGGATGAACACCAAAGATGGAAATTCATGACATGATTGTTTGGGTCTTCTCCTGATTGATTGTCAAACTTAGGAATGTCAGACAATAATTTGGCTGGTATGACGGGCCAATAAGGAGAATGAAAAATAGGATCATTTAAAATCCTAGACAAATCCGATAAATCCAAAGTGGAAAAGAAAGGAAATTGTTTGTTCACTTGAGGAAACTAGTATTTTTTAGGAGGGAGTCTCATAGGTATACCAATAGGACCATAAGCAGTCTGTAGATAGTTAGACAGTCTTGACAGATTTAGTTGTGGAGGGTTTTGAGTCAAATAGCCACCAAGGTTTGGTGGATTAGGTATGTTCCCTTGGAAAGGAACATTAGACTAAAAATTTTGACCCCAAGTAGTATTCATAGAACCTAGATATGGTTTCCTGAGATTAGGGGGTACAAAGGAATTAACTTGAGGATGTTTCCCCCAGATGGTTGTTGATTCCCTTGGAAAGGAAGATTCCAAGGTTGATATTATAACAAATGTATATTTTGTCCATAAACTGGGTTATGGCCTCCAACTTGAGGTTTCCCCCCAAATTGAGGTTGTCCCCCAATCTGAGGTTTCCCCCCAAATTGATATTTCCCCCCAACTTGAGGTTGACCTCCAACAGGAATATGAAAACTAGAAGTTACAAAATGACTGGTGCCTCCAACTAGATTGGAGACACTAGGGCTAGGACGATTAGATCCTCCAGACAAAGGTGGGGGAGGAATGCAAGGCCTCATGGAGAGAACCTAGGTAGGTGTAGGAACAAAATGACTAGCAACATTATACCCAGGAGGACCAAAAATTCTAGACCCTTCGGATGGAGTCTGGGGAGGAATAGAAATGGAAGTATTCAAAGCGTTATACCCACAGGGAAGTGACGAATTTGGTCTAAGAGGAAGTGGTGTTCCAATAGGATATTGAGTGATAACCACACTTTCGATATAAACAGTCATAGCTTGTGGGACCATGGTAGAGTGGGCCATCTGGAGAGGAAGAATAGAGTGAGAACCAACCAACAATTGGTCTAAAACTATGGTGACATTACTCGTTGTGCCAGTAAAATGGTCTAAAGGTACCGTATAGGTAATAGATGTCTCAGGCATGTGCGATGCTATAGGTTGATTAGAAATCGTTCCTAGTGTAGAAAAAATATCATGTCTCGAAGAAACGACAGAACTAGGATTTAAAATTTTAGTAGTGTGAGCCAGGGTTCTAAATGATTCACTTTGAAAAAGTGGATCGTCTACTCTAGATCCTGTACGTACTTCAATATTCTCGACAACAACAATTTCTCTCGATGAATTCATATGGAAAAAATGTGCATAATGTCTAATACTCAATAACGAGTTTGGGGGAAGTCTAAATGAATCTAAAGAATCTAAAACAATTCTGAATCCCTGTAAAGAATGTGAACTTTCAACCTCTGAGGCTACTTCGTTATTGATTTCTCCCTTAGGAGAGCCTTCTGGCAAGTTAGGAAGCAAAGGGAGGTAACCTTCTAGATCTTCCAGAGGTAGCCCTTGCAACCTACGTGAACGACAAGTGTCGATGTTGGCCAAACCAAATAAAGAACAAAAGAAATCTATGGCCAACTAGAGAAACAAAAAAAATCAGTAATTAAATCTAGAAATCAAAGCAAGAAAACAAACCTTCTTATTTCGAAGTCACTAGTTGGAGATGAAATCCAATGTCACGAAATAAAGACAAGAAGGGGCTGGGATAAAATGTGTGTAAAAGTTACGTTGACGACCTTCTTAATGGACTTACACCCAGGTGCAAGCTCCCACACATAATCGTGGGCATACCCTCCAAGGAGCCCGAGTGATTTTGGCCAACGTTGATTCTAGGTACCATGAAGACTTTCCCCTCCACAGTCACCTAGTGTAAAGACCCTAAAGAGATAGGCTACTAAGGTCACCAATTATGACAATGATGCATGGGGAAACAATCGACAATCTGATCCACATGCAAAGGCAGGGTATCTAGCCCGAAATCAACTCGAGAAGATCCCACACATAATCATGGGTATATTCTCAAGTGACCCCCAATAATACACGCAATATCTACACTAAAACTGACAAAACATGGTGAGTAACTCTGCCAGTCCTAATGCGACCTCATGATTGACCCTTGTGTTAGAAGGGATTCCCAGGACAAAATGTAGCAAGTGGATTTGAACTCTCCCTATCACAAGATACTATTGTGTGTTTTGATTCTTTGGAGAGTGTGCCTTACAACCTATTCCAAAGCGATATCCTAGCTAATGTTGGTGAAGAGCATTTCTATAAAATAAAAGTTGCTAATAATTTTTTAAAATTACATTGTATTTAAAGGTTGTTGTTTACTCAAAAGGGAGTTGGAAATGAAACTAATGACGTTATGACCTTGACCCAATAAAATGAAAGAAGAGATGAATATGCAATATTTCAATTCGATGAACTCTAATTACAGTAGGAAAAATGTATCTCTGAAGTACAAATGTTACGAATCACAATTTCTCAATTCTTGAATGAACAAAATCCCAAACAATCAAAACTACAAAATTTTCCAACTTTCTCCTTTAACAAATATTTTAAATGCAATATTTTTTTTATAAAATATTACTAAAATAATAAAATGACTTCAGTTCTTCCTTTACCAAATCAAATAAGAGGTGTAATAGAGAAAATAAAGTGTAATCCAAGAAAATTAACACATTCTCAACACAATTCCCAAATCAAACTCATAATGTAGACAAAAATGAAAATGATAGGAAAGCCTTTTGTCGAATGCAAACAAAAATGTCTCTCAATCAATAAACAATCTGGAAAGTAAAATCAAACCAAAACTTTTAACAAATCAAAGAACCTTTGTCAAACAAGAACTCGGATCAAGATCCAAAGATTATACCCTTGCAACAAGAATCAAAACCAAATCTTGCAAAATTTATAAAGAAAGACTTTCAATCCCTGAAAACTAATCAAACAGAATATTCAAACTCATAAATCAATCAATCACTAGTATCGTAAGTTCATCCCAGGAAATTGAGGCAAAACTGTGTGGAGAAAAGAAAAATTGGCTCTTCCAACAATTCCTACAGGAATCGTCGCAGACTGACAGTGGATCACAGTGCGACGAGCTAGGGTCATCGTAGGCTACCAATAGAGCACAGTGCAACGTCATCGCACTGGTTTACACAAGCAGGGTGCGACATTAGACGGTCGTTGCAAGTTGTATATATAGTACAGTGCGACAATCTCTGTAACCAAGGAAAAAATGAAAGAAAGACAAAAAGTCTAACTGAGCCTTCAGACCCAGGGAGTCCAGATGGATCACCCACAGACTCAAATAATGAATTTAACCAAAAGAAGGCAGGCTAAAAGAAAATAAGAGGGAAAAAACCAAAAGAAAATTGTATCCCCAGTATGGTCACCAATTTTTTTATCGGATTAATCGGTAAATGTGAACATAAATAGATATCCCTAGATCCCACTGGAAACTAGAACAAAACAGAACACAATGCACACTTCGCCTTAAACTTCATCATCATGTGAACTAGTTTAATGAGTTACAAGTGGTGTACATTTTTAAACAATGCTTGTCCTCTCTAGTGTCGCCTTTGTAGATCCTTTCTTGTGTTTTCAAAATGGTAAGCCTATCTAAGAATCACAAACCAACAATGAAGGAAAACAAAGATACATACATTCTAATGAGGTCTATGTATATGATCAAGGAATTATACAATAGAAGATAATATGCTCATATAGGGAAGAAATGCATCACTGTATTAAGTGAAATAGAAAGTGGAGAATACAACACATGCCTTGATGTTGCAAGGTCACCTTTTGATGGCACTTTGCTTCAAGACACACACCTTTGCTCCAAATGTCTTGAATGAAGAAGATCCACATTCTGACTTGAAGAACTAAAGCAAAGCTCTCAAGCATAATCTGAAGTAGAACTCTCCATACATTTCTTATCCTATTCAACCTTACCCTTTTCTATGAGATATCCATCTTTATATAGTGTGAAAGAGAGATGGATGAGGAGATTAGGATGATCCTACCAAATCAAAGAAGCGAGTAAAATCCAAAATGATCAGAGGCCACCTCATCTTCTAGAAGACCCCCTTCTAGAACATTCGTGAAATTTGTTTTTTCCCAAGGTTTAAGCATCGTTTCATCCTACACACTTGGAAGCATGCGACGATGTCGTAGTCCAGGTATAGTACAGGATGCACCGATCAGACATCATTGCACCCCATGTATTTAGTAGGGTGCGACGACCTTCCTTCATATGGTTTTTGGCAGAGGAAAGTAAATAACTTTTCTCATGGAGAAAGTCTCTTTTAATATTTTTTAGGGATCATGCACACATGTTGTGAGGTGATCACTGAGGTGACCAAAATAATGTGTAACATAATTCCCCCCAAAGTATGAAGTTGGAATGACGATTAGGCATCGTCGCATCCCATGTATTTATCAGGGTGCGATGACCTTCCTTCATATGGTTTTTGGCAGAGGAAAGTAAATCACTTTTATCATGGAGAAAGTCTCTTTTAATATTTTTTAGGGATCATGCACACATGTTGTGAGGTGATAATTGAGGTTACCAAAATAATGTGTAACATTTGGTACATAACAATTGATATCAGAGAACTTTCCTTGGCCAAAGAAGGGAATGATTTTGTCTCTTTTTGCAGATGTTTTCTAGAAAAAAAAGAGGGCGATGCACTTCATGTTATGATATGAACTGTTTTGAGAATAATTTGGCTAAACAAATTGGGTATTTGAATTACTCTCAGAAAATTACCCAATTTCAAAAAAAAGATCAGTCGAAACTAAGTCCGGGAAGTAAAGTTATGAGCATTTCAAATCCAATAGTTTTTCATGGTTTTTCTGGAAAAGCCGCGATTTTCTGTAGTAAGTTATTTTTAACTTTAGTTTTTGTTGAAGATTTATTTCAAGCATGGTATTTTTTACTAGAAGAGATGATGGCCCTAGTATTGAAGAATTTATACAATCTGACAAGTCATTATGGAAAGGGTAGTGGAAATATTTTGTAGACTGGGGTAGGTGATGCTCTCATATGGTGGAAATCATTTCACCATTTTGAGTGGATGTCACTTTCTGAGGAAGCACTTGAAAAAATAATTTTATACAAGTGGTCTTATACAAAGAGTAAGGATAAATACATCACCAAGAGTTTATTTTCATGTGGATAATTTATATTACAATTTCATGGTTTTATTCATAAAGAAAATGTCATTGTTTTTATTAACCCTAGTTGCAAACAAAATTTTATCAATATTCAGTTGGTTAATAGATTGCAAGTTATGACAAAGAATCTTCAAATCACACAGGTTGCAGGTGAAAATGTTAAACGTTTTAAATATTTGTAGTTCAATATGGATAAATATGTGTTGCTTTCATATTTTGAGGCTCTAGATATGGGTGATGAAGACATTGTTTTGGGATATCCTTGGATAGAATCAATGGGTACCATTAATATTAATGTGAAAAATAAGTTTCTAAAGCTTTGGTACAAGAAAAAGAAAATTAACTTGCAGGATGTGTCTTGTAGTAAGAAATATGGGCCCATGGAAGCTAGCAAAGAAGTTATTGTTGAGTCTGAAGTTGAATTAGAGGCAGAGTCTATAGAAGGAGATGAAGAAAAACTACAAAAATGACATAATCAGGAAGCTAAGGAGAACATTGAATCAAAGGCACAAAGTGTTTCAGATTTGAATAAAAAGGAACAAATACCTATAGTTGTTGTATATCACCATCCACATCATATAGAGACACAACAATCATCAAGGAAAGGGCATGTGAATCAACACATTTATGCACCAACAAGGCACCGGATAGGAAATTGATCAAGAGGTGCATGGAGGACTACCAACACTACCAGAAGAGCTCAGGCTACAGAAACAATCCCATGGAAAACCCAACATGATGCAGATAAATATTAGGGTGGAAAGGCATCAGATAGACATCATGTTCGAATTCCATTGGGATGGATGGATGGATGGTTGTACTTGGTACCAGTTGGATACATTGCTTAGCCAATCATATTCTATGGTTTATTCTCATGTTTCAAGGATGAAACATGGAAGGGGGATGTAATGTAGTATACCTAGGGAGGTACCCAATGAGAATGTAGTTATGTGTTATTAGTGGAAGTCATTTGATATATGAGAATGTGGTCATTCAATGTAAGATGGACTAGGTCCACTATATTAATAAAGGCCCAGTATGGTAGTTAGATGTAATAAATGTGAGAAAACTCTCTAGAAGGTTTCTAGGAGATAGAGAGAGCTATACAAATAAGTGTAATCAATGTAATGAAACATAGTGAAGAATATTGTGATTGTACAAGCAAGGATTGCTTGAGGAGTTTTATCCTTCCATAAGGATTAATATATGGTCTTACCCTAACTCAAGGGTTTTGTCTACATTCTTGTGTTGAGTGTTCTAATGAATGGTTTGGTGTTTATTATTTATTTATTGTTGAATTATATTTTCATATCTATTTAGGAACTTAACATCCATGAAAACATATAAGTCCCAACATACCATGATCCTTATGGAAATGGGGTTGTCGATAGTGGTAATGTTCTTCCTACTAATATACTATTTGATTGGTTGTGAAATGTAAACACATGCTTTATTTCCCTCACCCTCATATGTGGGGTGTGTTGTGTGTGTCAATAAACAATGAATAATAAAATAGTAATAAATACTTATATACATTGTGTTTATGTCTTAGAATAGGTTATATGACTTTAAAATATCCTCTCCTATTGTGATCTATCCCATGATGGTTTCTATTCTAAGACATCATATAAGTCCCAACATATGCTAATAGAGGTGTCCTCAAAGGTAGTGGCCCTCCTACCAAGATGATGGTTGATTGGTTGTAGGATGAATATTTATGCCTAATTTCCCTCTCCATGGTGTGTATTGTGTGGGTGCATGTGTTTAACAATAAACAACGAATAATAAACAAGATAATAAATAGTTAATATGATGTATTTGACATATTGACATAGTTTCTATCCCATATTAGTTGTGAGGTATAATCCATCACAACATATAAGTCCAACGGAGGTGCACAAATAAAGGTTTGACCTCATGATGTTCAATGATGACACAAAAAGGGATTTCTTGACAACACAAACACACAAATTTTGGAGGCACATGAAACACAAGCAACCATACTAATATAATGCACAATCAACCATAGGAATATTTCAAAGTCATAATAAACCATAGGAATATTTCAAAGTGACACAATCTAATTCAAAAATTGTTTAGGAATATTTAGTAATTCTAATTTTGTAATTTATTTCAAGATGAGCACAATATCCCTATGTGTCCTTTCCACATGTTGGGTGTTGCTGGATTATTTAGCGATTCTCATCCTTATGCATACATTGTTTTCGTTCTAGTTTCAAATTGGAATGGATGGATTGGGTTATATTATTGATTTCTTTTCACCAAGAAAATATTTTAGGAGTGAAAAAGTCTAACACAATTTGAAAAGTTTGTTTCCATTTTCTAAAGAATATTTCCATACTGGTTAGGAGTGAAAAAATCAACACAATTTGAATATTTCCATACTGGGTAGAACACATTTTTTTATTGGTATGCGTGTGAAATATATTTGAAGGATACATTCATTTTGTGGTGTGTTGAGAAGATAATGCACAAAGAAAATTTTGGAAATAGGTTAGCTAGTAGATTGAAATTTTTTGTTCAACTATGTGTTGTTTGTTAATGAAAGATGTCATTCTCTTTGAGAACATGATTTTTTGAAATTTGATGATAAAATAGTGCTTAATTTGATGGTATCTACAAGAACTATGGAGAAAGATTATTGTGATAACAATTTTTGGGTTACAAAGAATACCAAAAAGAGTGCTAGGTGTAGTGAGAGGTGTGTGCTAGTGCTATATCACAATAGGAAGAGGTTAAAAAAATTCATATTTCAAGTTTCATTGGAGATGTGG
>JZKD02S2228320.1:52601-73930 GCA_000966675.3 Picea glauca
GTGCACCCCAGCCTCTTACTTATACTTTTCCTTCTAATTCTCTATTGAGTTAGGTTAACTCCCAAGGTTAATCTTCTATTCTTCTGTTGAGTTATCTTTTACTCCTTTATCCTTTCCCTTTCTTAAGTCAACTTAAAAATATAACTTTTAACTTCTTGACTTTCCCCCCTTCAATGTGAGACTATGACCTAGTGGGGGTGCCCAGGCCATTGATTCTTCTCATCACCTCTCTAAGAGGTGGCTCTCTAAGAGGTGGGGGTGCCCAGGCCACTGATCTCCATGTGTTGATGAATCTTGTATGCACTTAATAACTCAATAAATTAGTAGTAGTTAGTGATTCCAAGAAAGAATTTGGCTTGGGATCATTACAAATTAGCTCCCTTAGTCTTAGCCTAAGGTTCATAGGTGTTGGTCATATGGTTTCTCCCAAACATATCTCATCCGCTCGTCTTCCAAACAAAAGGATATTCCCTTTCGAGACTTAAATCTCACTATCCTTTGCGAGATTCATCATGAAATTGTTAAGGACTTGTGCATGATTTCCTGGTCGCACAACAAGGAGTCTGAAGGAGACAAATTATTCATACGGACAGGGCCAGATTGATGCAATGCTTTCTATCCCAACCCCTCTACAGGTTTACGTCCCAAGACATCTCGAAGGCTAATCTGGGGCATATAGATGATCAATTAGAATCATAAGTACGCAAGAATATATATTCATACACATAACTTGATCATTGAATAAAAATACCATTCTTAGATGTATAATTTACATGCATTCATTCATTATTCCATTTCAAAACACAAATTATGGAAACACTTATCATAACCAGAAGATGTGATGCGACTACTGAAAGGGGTGCCTATTTCCACCCAACCATAGGCTCAGTCACTCCTAATGGATTTACCATTGGCCACCCCCGATCTAGACCACGATGTTCTGAGAGAGAATTCTTTCTTTCGGCTCAGCAACAGTCAGGGACGAAGGTTACTCTCCTCCTCCCACAGGATCTTAGCAATGCGTTTTCTCTATACCAAGCAAGGAGGCCTGCTTGAGTACCTCCTCAGTCACTCATCACCCTCGTTTATCAACTTGTATCATAACCCTGCTAGCCACATCTTGTGACCAGAACACGTTCATCTTTTCATTCTTCCTCATACTTGAGAGCTTAGTCTCTCTTCTCTACTTCTCTTCGCAAGTATTCCTCTTCCCACCATGCCTTCCTTTCTTGCCTTCCTAAGTAAGATTGTGTGTGTCCCAAATTCCCAGTCCGTGGTGTGGTCTGAAAGCCTCCCATATGGGCACTCTTCCCCATCCCCTTATTAACTCTTGAGGAGGTCTTCCCATGTACCAGCCTGACTTTAATTCATTCCTGGGTTAGAGGACTACTTTGGTCTTGAGAAATTAAATCCATCAAGGTAATGGTTTGGTGGAGGTTATCTCAACCATTCCTAGTTCCCCTCACCATCTCTTGCATAGAATCTATGGTCTATATTGGCAAACCCCCTTTTCAACAGTGATGCAACACTTATCCATTTTCTATTCATAAAAAAAATTACATTCATTGACCTTTTATACAAAGGTTCCTCAAATAAAACATTCACGCATATTGTGTTTTCCATAGTCTCATGGAAAATATATTTATATTTACAAACTGGGGGAAACATGGGTGTTACAATCCCATCCCCCTTAAAGGAACATTTCACCCAATGTTCTATCTATAAATGTGCTCAGTATATACATAAGTAAATAAAAATGGATATGCATGTCTCATGGAATCCTCCATTTCCCATGTAGTCTCATCTGGGCCAAAGTGTTTCACTGCACCTTGACCTGTGCAATGGTTTGGTTCCTGAGTGATGTTTCCTTCTTTTCTAGTATGCATTGAGGTTCTGGCATGAATTCTCCCTCTGGATCCACCTGAATCACAGACCAGTCAATTATATGATTAGAATCATGTACATATTTCTTCAATAATGAAATATGGAAAACATTATGTTCCTTCACTGTGGGAGGGAGTGCTAGCCTATAGGCGACAGGTCCCACTCTATATAATATTTCTAAGGTTCCACAATACCAGGGTTCCATCTTGGCACAATATCACATTCTCATGGAACTCTTCCCGAGTCTAATTTTGAGATAGATATGGTCTCCTGTATTGAACTCCCTGGGAGTTCTCTTTTTGTCGGTGTAACTCTTTTGTCTATCCTGAGAAGTTTTTAGATTTTGCTTGATCTGAATTACTTATTGTTCCATTTCTTTCAGGATGTTGGGTCTGATTGTAATTCGATCCACTGGATTACTCCAACTGATTAGAATCTTTCACTGTCTACCATAGAGGGCTTCAAAAGGTCTCATCTTTAATGACTCTCGATAACCATTTTTGTAAGCAAATTCTACCAATGGCAGGTAGTCTTCCCAGTTCTTAGGCTGATGCATTACATGAATCCTTAACATGTCTTCTAATATTTGGTTCACTCTTTCTGTATGTCCACCCGTTTGAGGGTGATAGGCTGTGCTAAACAACAGTTTAGTCTCAAAACCAGCCATTAAGGATTTCCAAAAGATTGAAGTAAATTTTGTGTCTCTATAAGATATAATATCCCTAGACATGCCATGTAGTTTGAATATCTCCTTCAAGAAGATATTGGAAATATCTATTGCCTTGCTCAATTTTTCCGCCACTACCATGATGGCATCATTCTTCTTGGACGATTTTGGTAATCCGGTGATGAAATCCATGGAGATGGTTTCCCATTTCCATTCTAGAATCGGTAGAGGCTATAAAAACTCTACTGGGTGTCGGTGTTTTGCCTTAACTTGCTGGCATTCTAGACACTTATCTAGATAGTCAGCTATGTCCTTTTCCAATCTAGACCAATAGAATTGTTTCCTAGTGACCATGATCATTTTTTGATAACCTAGATGACCATTATATGGTATCTTGTGTAGTTCATCCATTATGAACCTCTTCAAGTCATCACAACTTGGAATATACAATCTTTTTTTGTAAGCCAACGTGCCTTCATCAAGCATATGATAGACTTCATACTTTAGCCCCATGGGCTCTTGCTTTAGGTATGATGTCACGGTTTTGAAGAATGCATTTGTTTCTTATGCATTCCTGACATCCATTTCATAGGTTCTTATCGCTTCCAGGTGAATTATTTTCACACTTCTGCTAAGGGCATCAACCACCATGTTTTCCTTTCCTTTGATGTGTTTTATTTTGAAATAAAACTCACTAAGGAGAGCCATCCACCTATCTTGTCTAGCATTGATCTTTGGTTGATCAAATAGGTGCCTCAAACTAACAGTGGTCTATCATAAGTACAAATATCCTACCTAGGAGGTAATGACTCCACATTTGTAAAGCATGCACTATGTCAGCCAACTCTAGATCATGGGTCACGTAATTGATTCATGCTTATTCAATTTTCTAGATTCGTAGAAAATTACACACCCTTCTTGCATAAGGAATCCTCCAAGTCCTTCCTTAGATGCGTATTTACACACGAGGAATTCATCATCAGGGTCTGCAACATTCAGTACAGGTGCATGTGTAAGAAGGTATTTCAGTTCTTGAAATCTTTCTTCACATTATGATGTCCAAGTGAATTTAACCCCCTTTTTCTGTAGGGTAGTGGTTGGGCAACCAATCTTGGAAAATCCTTTTATGAACCTTCTATAGTATCCCGCTAAGCCCATAAAGGACCTGATATCAAATACATCCTTTGCATAAGGCTATTCCATGATAGATCTGATCTTGTCAGGGTATACTGCCACTCCTTCTTAAAAAATAACATGGCCTAAGTAATGTACTTACTTCTAGAAAAAGTCAGACTTGCTAAACTTAGCATAGATCTGATGCTCTCTTAGTATTTGAAGAACTAATTTAAAATGTTCTTCATGATCCTATATGTTCTTGGAGTAGATTAGGATATCATCAATGAAAACCAATACAAATCTGTCTAGAAATTTGTTGAGTACATTATTCATCAAGCACATAAAAGTGGCAGGGGCATTGGTCAATCCAAATGGCACCACCACAAATTCATAGTGACCATACCTTTTCCTAAAGGATGTTTAGTGGATGTCTTCATCCTTGATTCAGACTTGATGGTATCCACACCTTAAGTCAATATTTGATAAAATGGAAGCACCCCTTAATTGGTCAAACAAGTCATCAATTCTTGGTAAGGGACATTTGTTCTTTATGGTTGTCTTGTTGAGTTGTCTATAGTCTATGCACAGTCGGAGTGTGCCATATTTATTTTTCACAAATAAGATGGGTGCTCCCCATGCAGACACGCTAGGTCGTATGTATCCTTTGTTCATCATCTCCTTTAGTTGTAGCTTGAGCTCAACTAGCTCTAATGTACTCATCCTATAGGGCGTTCTAGACACTCGCATTGCTCCTGGTGCAAGTTCTATGGAGAAGTCAATGTCTCTTCTTAGAGGTAGACTTGATACCTCTTCTGGAAACATATATTTATAATCTCTTAAGATGGAGTGGTACTCTAGGTTTTTTTTTTCATCCTCAACATATTCCAACACCTTTATTGCATATAGAGGACATCCTTTTCTGTAATACTTTTTCATCTGAAGGGATGATATTCGTTTCACTGAGATAGGCCTCTGAATCCTTTGAAGGGTTATTTTTATCCGTTCTTCATTTTCACACTCCAAAGTTTTATGGTAACAATACAACTTGGTTTTATAAGTGGCTAATCAGTCCATACCAACCAATAGGTCATAAGATCCTAGGGGAAGAATGTTAAGGGTCGCTTGGGTGGGAAATCCATCCATAATGAATTGGCAAGATGGTATGACCTCATCTACTTTTCTTTTGGTTCCAGTGGCTAGTTGTACCATCCCTGAATTAACATGTCTAATTGGTTGTAGTTTACACTTATCAACAGTCTGAGGGGCTGCATAACTCAAATTAGAACTAGGGTCAATTAAAATAGAAACTAGATGGTTGGCAATCATACCTTCCATATCCATCACTGAAGCTTGGTGGTCGGCTCGTTTATTATCCAAGGCTGCATAAATCCATGGCATGATCTTAGCCACATCATTGACTGTGGTAGCTTCTTGGATATTGTATACTCTCCTACTATTCTATTGATTGTGCGGAAAATCCCTCAATAGATGTTCTTCTCCACAACCACAACATTTCAAGGGTTCTTTCTTTGGGTTATCAGTCTTTCTTGGGATTTCTCCAAAAGGTTTATTTACACTCTGGGAGGGGAAATTTTGATGATACACACTTATATTAGGAAGGATCATACTATAACCATTCCCATAGTTCTTAAATCTCGAGGATTTAAACCCCTTCTTCTTGAATCCTGAACTACTCTTCTTCTTCCATTCCTCGTGAGGTTCTGTCTTACTCCCAAACTATTCATAACATTACCTTGCCTTCCATATAATATATTCTAAGTTATTTGGTTCATCAAACTCAATCCTATCCCGGTAGTTCTGAGGTAACCCACTAATAAATCACTGCACTTTTACCTTTTCATCCTTTATGTAGCGTACATACCTCAACAACTCAAAGAATTTATTTACATATTCCTCTATGGTGAGTTTTCCTAGCCCGAGTTTATAGAACTCCTTAGTATTCCCATCAAAGTATTTCTATGACAGAGACTTCTTCTTGAAGTGTTTCTCAAATTGTTTCCATGACAAGTCCTCATGAATTCCTTTCACATTGATAAGGTCTTCCCACAAAATGTAAGCCTTTCCATTCAGGTTGAAGATGACTATTTGAGCCTTCAATTTTTCAGAGTAGTCATGGACTCTGAAGTAATTCTTTAAACCCATCATCCAAGCTTCTTCCTCTTTCCCTTTCTCAATATATCCATTGAAATAGGGTGGTTTGTATTTATTGAACTCTTCAGGATTATGACTTTTGGAATAATTTCTCTTATTTCCTTTCCCTTGAGAATGTGAACTAGGTTTTATACTAGAAGATCCCTCAGATTTGTCAGTTTCCTCTCCAGAGGACTCTCTCGATGAGTGTCTAATGCCTCTAGGTTGGACCTTCCTCGAGTTATTCCTCCTAGTGTGTCCATTTATGGGACCATGTTTTCGTATCTCAGGTGGGATTTAACTTCTCTTCGTATGTTATTAGTCCACCTAACTGGTTGCAGGTCCATGCTGCAACTACCTTTGTATATCAGATAAGATCTGCAACAAGACTACATTAATTTTTGTTTATTTTTCTTGCTCCTTTATTAATCTCTCGTTGTCATCCTTGAAAATCTATAGTTCATCCATGAGGATCTTCACAGTTTTAGCCAGACTCGAAGGGGTTTCCACCACCCTCCTTTCATCAGATTCTGCGTCTCTATTGTGGGAGCCATCCCCCACTTCATGGCGTGTCACCATCCTTTATACTTGTATTTTTCCCACGATTTAATGATCTCTTGAGTGCTGACAAAAAACATACTGTTATCCAACAATATATTAGTTTATGAACAACACACAATCCATATTTATTAAATATACACACACAGTAAAAAGTTTCATTCTTTTATTTAGTAAAATTTTAACCAAAATCTTTAGGAAAGAGGTAAGATAGGGTGTCTCCCTTAAAATTCCTTTAAATATGGTTTTTATGCAAATCGTCCATGAGTGAAAGAAGGCCAAGTGTTGTACCCATGCTCTGATACCAATTTGTAACACACCCGACCCCTGAGTATCTTTCCTAGGGATGGGGCATCAAAATTTCACTCTCCTTAACATCTAAAATCCTTTGTCCTAGGTATTTATCCTCTTTTACTTACCCGTAGGGTTCTAATGACTTCTACCAAGCTCAAATCTGAAGTTTTGGGTTGTAAGTTATGGATCCCCAAAGTTATTCGGGCATTCACTAGTTGAGGGCCATGTGGCATCCACGTGAATTCACCTCACATGTATGGTCTCCAAGTTCCTTCACCCATGGTGAAATTCCATATACCATCCTCTCCCACGAATGAACTCAATCGTCGTCTAACACGTAGGATTCTAACACAGAGTCCAACATAAAATTCGACAGTTCGACGCTAAATGCCTCCTTACTGTCTATCCACGAGACCTTCTAGAATTCTGAACTCTTGAACTCCTATAAGATTTACATGTGGCTCCGGCCTTCAAACCTTTTGGGTCTCTCTGCAATGCTACACCCGAAATCCTCCGAAGTTTTGAATTCCCGGACTCTCAGAGTTCCGGTCACTTCACCAACCACTTTGTCTAGGCTGGAACTTTCCAGGAACTGACACATAGGAGGGGTCACGGTGATATCTGTCACATTCCAAGGGGTCTATAGGGTTAGTGATATGCACGAATCTAGGTGACAAATGGCACGTAAAACTGGGGTCCATGTCACCCTGGGTGACGTCACCGCGCCACATCACTCCAGACTAACATCCTTCTACCATCCCTCAGATATCATAGTCTAGATTCGGCCACATGGATCCATATATCTATGGCTCTTGTTACCTCGGGGATTCAGAGTTTAGGAATTTTACGATGCAAACTCCTCTTTTCTTTGGCAGTGCCCAATCTCCGGACTAAAGGGTCTAGGGCCACACGTCCCCTGTATATCGACGACTAAGAGGGATCTCAAAGGATCCTTAGATCCATGGTCCACATTACTTCATGACTCCTTCCTTCATGGATTTTTACGTTACAACACCCCTGTCCTCCTGAATTCGTCAACAATGGGATAACTACATCGTGAATATGACAGATAAGAAGGAACCCGAAGGATCCCTATATCTACAGTCCTGGTCACTTTGCAACTCCAGCCTTCGGGGGTTTTTGATTTACTGCCACTCCATTCTCTTGAAGAAGGACTTTGCCAAGGTACTAGGTGTGGGTCCCTTCTCCTGAATGATCGAATGGTAGGAGGGGCTCTTGACGTTCTTACCCAAATCAACATCTCTCCTTCACTTCATAACTTCAACGTTCGGGGAGTTGATGCTATGGAATCTCCATTTTCCCGAAGTGGTACTCCACCAAAGTTGCCCCAATGTAGATCCAACAGCTGAGGGAACCACTGAACATTCTCAATCGGTGTCTCACGCTACTTTGTGATGGGGAGTTGGATCCCGATTTAGTCAGTAAGATAGGTTCATCTAACAACTAGAAAAACCATCCATTTTCAGTAACCAAAATTCTCAGTTACTTTCGGCCAGTTGATTCCTCGTAGGGTCGACAATACCCCGAAGTCCCAGACCTCCAGAGTTCCGAATCCAGAAGGAATTAGCTCCCTTAGGCTTAGCCTAAGGTTCCTATGTGTTTTTTATGGGTTCTCTTGAACAGATCTTGTCCTCTCATCTTCCAAATGAAAGGATATTCCCTTTCGAGACTTAAATCTCACTATCCTTCCTGAGCTTCATCATGAAATTGTTAAGGACTTGGGAATGATGTCCCGGTTGCACAAGAAGGATTCTGAAGGAGACAACCTCTTCAGACGGACAGGGCCAGATTGATGCAATGCTTTCTATCCTAGCCCCCCTATAGGTTTACGTCCCAAGATGTCTCGAGGGATAAGCTGGGGAATATAGATGATCAATCAGAAGCATAATTCCACAAGACGATAGATGCATACACATAGCTTGATCATTCAATAAAGAGACCATTCTTAAAAATGAATAATTTACATGCATTCGTTCATTATTCCATTTCAAAACATAAAGTATGGAAAAACTTATTAGAACCAGAAAACGTGATGCGACTGCTGAAAGGGGTTCATGTTTCCACCCAACCATAGGCTCAGTCACTCCTAATGGATTTACCAATGGCAACCCCCGATTTAGACAACGATGCTCCGAGAGAGAATTATTTCTTCTGGCTCAGCAACAGTCAAGGATGAAGATTACTCTCCTCCTCCCACAGGATCTTGGCATCATGTTTTCTCTATACCAAGCAAGGAGGCCTGCCTAAGTACCTCCTCAGTCACTCAACACCCTCGTTTATTAGCTTGTATCATAACCCTACTAACCACATCTTGTGACCAGAACATGTTCATCTTTCTGTTCTTCCCCAAACTTGAGAGGTTAGTCTTTGTGTTCTACTTCTCTTCACATGTCTTCATCTACCCACCACGCCTTACTTTCTTGCCTTCCTCAACAATATTGTGTGTAGCCTGAATTATGAGTCCGTGGTGAGGTACGAAAGACTCACCAATGGGTGCTCTACCCCATCCCCTCATTAACTCTTGAGGAGGTCTTCCAACCTACCAACATGACTGTAATTCATCCCTGGGTCAGAGGATTCTTCCAGTCCTGAGTAATTAAATCCAGTAAGGTACTAGTTTGGTGGGGGTTATCTCAACCATTCTTGGTTCCCCTCACCATCTCTTTCATAGAATCAGTGATATATCTTGGAAAACCCCCTTTTCAGAAGTCATCCAACACTTATCCATTTTCTATTAATAATAAAAATTACATTCATTGACCTTTTATACAAAGGTTCCTCAAATCAAACATTCACACATATCAAGTTTTCCATAGTCTCATGGCCAATATATTTATATTTACAAATTGGGGGAAACAAGGGTGTTACAAGGGACCATAAACTTTGGAGAAAGATTGTTGTGGTGGTTTTCTTTGAGGGAGGTCTACTTATAAGGTTACAAAATAAGGAACACTTGATCCCCTTATTCAAAATGGTGTTTGGAGTAATGTTGATTAACCTATTGCTTCATTTGATTTTGAGCGATGACTAGATTATCTTTGAAAGTGTGGATAATGTCAGCATGAGATGTTATGGTTTTGTCTACCTCATGTACCTTATATATTACTAGTAATTAGGATAGAAATAATGGGGGATTTTGGCCATAAACAACCTCAAAGGGGGTCATTCAAGTGGAAACATGATAGTTTTTATTATATCACCATTCAACTAGGGTAACCATCGAACCCATTGGGAATATCATTCTAAAGTAAAGAACCTCAAATATGCTTCCAAACACTAGTTAACAACTTCAATATAACCATGAGTATAGGGGTGATCGACGATGTTGAGATGCAATTGCGTGCCCTGGAGTAGAACTATCTCTTTCTAGAAATTTCTAATTAAAGTGGGACCACAATCCATTACAAACAATTGTGGCATACTAGGGAGTATTATCCATGAAGACTTGAGCAATCATAAAATATTTAAAGGGGTTTTGTAGGGAAAAAAAAATGACAATCACCCACAAACATGATGCCATATTTATTTACATATTTGGGTAACCCCATAATGAATTCCATAGAAATGTTAGTACAAACAATGGTGGAATAGGTAAAGGTTGTAGTTCACCTATATTTTTCATTGTTTCTTCCTTGTGTTATTGGAAAAGGTAACATTCTACCACAAAATAACATATGTCCTTCTTCATTCCTTCCTCCAAAAAGGAATGTTTGATCCATTCATATGTTTTATGAAAGGTAGAATGACCTATTATTTGAGATGCATGGATATCATATAACATTGTTGATTTCAGGTGTACTTTTTTCTCAAACAAATATTCCCTTTATAGAGAATATCTTCATCATGTGAAGTGTAGTCATGAGATGCATGGGGTATGATTCATAGTTTTTGGATCAAGTGGGAAATATTGGGATATAAGAACCCTTCCTTACATACTTCATTCAACCAATATTCTAAGATGAAGGAGAGTGAAAAGAGGGACCTTTCCATCTCTTCATAATTTATAGAGAGAGCATCGACTACCGCATTCTCCTTGGCCTTCTTATAAACGATCTAATAATCATATCCCAACATCTTGGTAACCCATTTATTTTGTTATAGTGATGAAATCATTTTCTCCAAAAAGTATTTGAGGTGGCAATGATCAATTTTTATCTAGAAATGTTTCCAAAGAAAGTAGGGATGCCATATATCCACAACATGAAAGATAACCATCATTTATTTTTTATAGATGGATTTTCCCAAGTGCCACTCACAAAGTTGTTTGTTGGTAAAGGCCAATGGTCATCCTTATTGCATGAGAATTGATTTGATTCATTTTAACCCAAGGAATCAAATTCCAAAACCAAAGTGTTAGTGAATTCTACTAGAGAAAGTACTGAGGTTGTACACATATCATTCTTCAAATCCTAGAAGGCATGATCTCTAGCTTCACTCCAACCAATTTTTTTTTCCTTAAGTAAGGCAGTGAGGGAAGAAACAATATTTCCATAGTTCTTGAAAAACTTTCTATAGTACCCTATGAGACCAAGGAAACCTTGTAAACTTTTAAGAGTCTTAGGACGTGAGCAATCCTAAATTACTTCAAATCCATCATTCTTAAAATCCTAGAAAGAATGATCGATAGATTCATTCCAACCAAAAACATTTTTCTTAAGTAAGGCAGTGAGGGAAGAAACAATATTTCCATAGTTCTTGACAAAATTTCTATAGTACCCTATGAGACCAAGGAAACCTTGTAAAATTTTAAGAGTCTTATAATGTGCCCAATCCTTAATTACTTCAATTTTATTTTAGTCCACTCATACACCATCATTAATAACAATATGACCCAAATATTGTACTTCATAAACACCAAAGGAACATTTGGACCTATTGAAAAAGAGTTGATGATGAGAAAAAAATTGTAATACTAGATGCACATGGGTGACATGAGCATGCCAAGTTTTATTATAGTTCGGGATGCCATAAAAAAAGACAAAGATACAATTATGCAGAATAGATTGAAAGATGTGGTTCATGAGACTGTGGAATATGGAAGGTGTATTGCAAAGAAAAAAGGGTATCACCAAGAACTCATAATGGCCTTCATGAGTTTGAAAAGAAATTTTGGGAATATTATCCTCCTTACGAATTTTGTGATAGTTGGAACATGGATCAAGTTTAGTAAAGAATTGAGCACCATTGAGCTCATCCAAAATATCATCAATGATTGGAATGAGGAACTTATCCTTGACGATGAATTTTTTAGGGTGTGAAATTTAGGACACATGCGCCAACTTCCTTTCTTTTTGAGTACCATGACAAAATGGAGATGAATAAGGATTGTTACTAGGGCATATGACACCAATAATTAGCAACTCTTGAATTATATTTTCAATTTATTTTTTTGGAGAAAATGGGTGGTGATAAGGGCATACATTAGGTGGGAGTGTACTTGGTACGCTGGAATAGAAAGATTATGCACACCACAAAAGGGTGGGAGTGTAACATTGAGTTCCACTGATCACATTTATACACTAACATATTCTTTGAGGACACTTGCATGCAAGTGATCTGGTTAAACACGGTACATTATGATTATCAGTTTGATTTATATGTTTAGATAATGATTGAGTATTAAAATTGATATGTTAGTTATATTGATGTATATCATTGACAAGTATTATTATGAGGTTCCTGAGTGTGCAGTGAACACGACATGAGGATGATGTTGATGACATAGGCATACTTCCTTGGACTACTGATTGATTCAGAGAGTGGATTTTATTTGATTATAAGTACTTGATTTAGTTATTATGAGTACATGTGTTATATGATGATTCAATTATGGATTTTATGTATATGAGTTACTGATGTTATCTTTGTCAGTGAATGCAGGCATGGTGAAACTTGTTAATCTAACTCACATATGGAATAAAGGGGTCATACAAAGATACTAGACGGATGAGGGAGAGGTGTGGCAACGTTCTTGTCACATCCTACTAGCACTTCCGCCGTGAACAGAACTAAGGTTAATTACTACCTTGTTCTGATAGTTTCACGATGCCGCAAGGGAGGATTGAGATAATCACTCACAAGGATTTTTGAGGGGCACACAATAAGGCATATTCCTTATTCCTCAGTAAGCCCTTAGTCTCACAAAAGGTCAACAAGTGGAGTATCGACTCTAAGCGTCGAACAACTTCCAAACTAGTCAATGGTGAGTGGCGCCCTTGGAACACAGAGGTGTGTATTGAAGGGCACGCCACATAAAT
This sequence comes from Picea glauca, assembly GCA_000966675.3. Taxonomy (NCBI): domain Eukaryota; kingdom Viridiplantae; phylum Streptophyta; class Pinopsida; order Pinales; family Pinaceae; genus Picea; species Picea glauca. Next base: position 65,550 of record JZKD02S2228320.1, read on the forward strand.
AAAAAGTGAGTAAATGAAAATCTAGAAGACCTTAGAAAATAAAGTGAATACTTAGACCCCTTAGAAAATAAAAAACACTTAATTAAAATTGATAGAAAAGAGAAATGCCTATATATGATTTTATGTTGAATTTGAAGAGAACATAATAAAATATAAGTTTATTTGTATCCTTAATAAAATCCTAGAAATGGTAGGATTGGATCTAAGGGAGATTAGAATAAATAAAATTTAGTAAAGGGAGAATGGGAATAAAAATATAGACATGTGCACCATGTGTGCATGAAATAAATAAAAATGAATTTTTAATTAAGAGAAAATATATTCATGAGGGAATGGGTGGTCAACATAGAGTTAGTATCCTAAGTTAACCAACCACTAAAATCCTAACTAAGAGAAGAGTCCTAATCAAACTCCAATTGTAAATTAGTTAGGGAACACAATAAAAGAGGAATTGGGGAACTAAGAGACAACTAGGAGGAAATTTAGGAACTAATTCTGGGTGTGAGGGAAAATGATTAATTATTTAAATTGAAAATAGATTTAACATGTGCAACTTGAGGAGAGTGTGACATGTGTTGTGGGCGAATAACATTTAATTTAATTATTAAAAATTAGTTAATTGTTCATGGGATGACAAGTGTCAAGGTGAATTTTCGTATAAAAATAATGGTGACGAAGAGAGACATTACCCTATTATTGGATGGATGAAATGCTGGTGAAATTTTTATGGACTAAGTTTACTTGTGTGAGTTGGGTTCAAGCTTGTGCAAGAGGTGGAAGCATCTCCTTGCGAGGGAAATCTTGTGCTATTGAGATATGGTTTTATGTGTGTGGCTCCTTTGCAGCTCGGGGGCTAAGGGGGAAGAAGAGTATCCCTAACGTTGACTGGGAGGTACTGGTAAAATCATTGGATTAGCAGGAAAAGGTAGATGAAAGTTACACAAGTTTTTGGAAAGGACGTTGCTCAAATTTTCGGGACGTGCGATGCTCAAATTCCTTTCAAATTTGAATATTTCTTCAATAGCGTCAATACAATGGCCATGGTGTTTCAACTATTATTTATTTGAGTACAAAAATATTAAATTTGAATACTCATTATGCATGGACCATGGATTTAGTCGATATATTATTTGTACAAATTAGTAATGTTTGAAAGAAACTATTGTATTATTGCTTTCCGGGATTAGCCTTGAACTTAACAGACCTATCAATTTGCTTAATGTTTACGGCCCATGCGCTGACCGCAAAGTTTTCTGGCAGCGACTTGATGACCTGGGCTTACTGGCGGCAGAGAACCTCATTCTCGCTGATGATCTCAACTTAATTACGAGTCCTTTTGAAATGTGGGGAGATAAGGCGTCGACCGATCCACTTTCAAGCTTTTTCAAATAGTTATTCTATAAAAATGCCTTGATTGACTTGAAACCACCAGAGCTTCTGCCGACTTGGAGAAATGGACGATAAGGGTCAACAAGTATTTCCAAAAGACTCGACCGTTTTCTGGTTGCTGAGAGTCTACTCTTACCTTCCTACAGTAGCTGCACTTCGGTAAATCTACCATTCCTGTCTGATCATACGCCGATCTGTTTACAATTAGGGGAATGTCGTGTTGGAGCGGGTCAACCCTTCAAATTCAATTCGCTTTGGCTGAGAGAAACTTATTTTAATGATTTGGTTACTTCGGTTTGGAAGGATTGTTCTCTCATAGTGCCTGGAGACGCCCAAGGGAATTTGTACAGAAAACTCACTAATTTAAAATCTCACACTATACATTGGCTAAAGGATAAAAAGGACTGGGAACAAGTCGAGCTTAACAACATTGAACTTGAGCTGGAGGTTCTTCTAAGACAAAAGCTACAGAATACTAGCAGCGAGGATCTAGACTACAAGATTTGTTGTCTAGAGGAAGTCCGAAACAAACATCTTCGGGATGAGGAGGAAAGATGGCGCCTGAAAAGCAGAATTCTTTGGTTGGCTGGAAGAGATAAAAATACATGTTTCTTTCATCGAATAGCCTACTCCCACCGATCAAAAAATCATCTCTGGGAGATCGAAGATGAAAACGGAATTCTACACCACACACAGGTAGATATCAAATCAGCGGCTTTCACTCATTTTAAAACTTTTTTTCAAGCAACTCCAGCTCCTTCTTTAGCAGCGCAGACATCAACATCTAGCCTCTTTTAAAGGATGGTTTCACCCGAGGAGGCTCAATCGTTAGAATCCTTCTGTACAAAGGAGGAACTTTTTGATGTAATCAAAGGTTTTAAGAGGGAGAAAAGCTCAGGTCCCGACGGCTGGTCGATCGAACTTTTTCTACATTTTTTCGATCTAATGGGCCAGAACATTCTAGATGTCGTAGAAGACTCGAGAAGAAGAGGGAAAGTAAGTTCACAACTAAATAAAACCTTTGTTGTTTTGATTCCAAAAGCCAATTTTCCCAGGCATTTCAAATATTTCCGTCCTATTTCTCTCTGCAACCTTTGTTACAAAATAATCTCAAAAATCATTGCCAGAAGACTTCGGCCCTTTCTCTCTCGGGCTCTTTCTGAAGAACAGCTTGGCTTCCTAAAAGGAAGACAGATTCTCGATGCCCTTGGTGTTGCACAAGAATGCATACACAGCATTAAGACAAAAAAACTGAAAGTTGTCCTTCTAAAGCTGGACCTAAAAAAGGATTTCGATTGCATAAATTGGAACTTTCTGCACCTCATTCTTATCCAGAGCGGCTTCAGCACTATTACAACAAATTGGATAATGGGTTGTATCTCCTCAGCAAATCTTGCTATTCTGATCAATGGTGAAGCTACAAAGGATTTTCACTGTGAGAGAGGGCTCCGACAGGGATGCTCACTCTCCCCTCTTCTTTTCATCTTGATCCTGGAAGGTCTCAGCATCTTACTCAAAAACAAACAAGCAGATGGGCTCTTGAAAGGAGTAAAAGTTGTAGGACTGACTCATATTCTCCGTATCCTTTTTGTTGATGACGTGCTGATCTTGACAAATACTAATTTTGCTAAATGGTCCATCATTCATTCTATCATATCTTCCTTTTGTGATGTTTCAGGTTTATAAATCAATGCCACTAAATCTGTCTTCTTGGTATCGAATGCACAGGATACTTTGAAACTTGAGTTAAAAGAGCTTTTTGGAATTGGTTTCCTCGATCTAGCGAAGGGTTTTACCTATTTAGGATACTTATTAAAGTCCTCCAGCTACAAAAAACAAGATTGGACTTGGCTAATTGACAAATTTGAAGGCAGACTATTCAACTGACAACACAGATTACTCTCCATGGGGGGGAAGGTATATTCTGATAAAAGCGGTTCTGGAAAGCCTTCCGGTTTATTGGATGGCTTTAACCGACATCCCTGCCTCCGTTTTGAAGATGCTCCGTCAACTCATCTTTTCTTTCTTTTGGACTGGCAGTAAGAAGAACAAAGGCTATCATCTCAGCAAATGGGAGGACTTATCTAAACCTAAGTTGATGGGAGGCTGGAGCCTAAAAAATCTGCCTCTCTTTCACAAGGCGCTTTCAGCTAACACCTTTTGGAGAATATTAACAAAACCGAGACTTTGGAGCAATGTAATCAAAGCAAAATATCTCCACCATCTTCCGGTCCACATTTGGATTAGATTCGCAGAGGTTTGTCAATTAAAAGGCTCACAGTCTTGGAAAAATCTCTCTTCCACACTTCCGATCATTTTAAAATGGCTTTCGTGGAATCCTGGAAATGGTAGTTTGATAGAAGTTGGCAGCGATTGCTTTCTGGGTTTGGGCAGGAAAGCTATGCTTTCACCTTCCCTCCGTGCACACCTCCAAGAAAAGAGCCTTATCTACTTACACCAGTTCTACTGCCCATCCAAAGGAGGCCCGCTAGCCGACTCTTGGTTGAAAGGATTGGATCTCCAGCTGGACTCGGAGTTCACGGTCGAATGGGATGGCTACACTCAACTCCTTAAAGAATCTGGCGTGCGATTTCAGCCTAAGCCAGACACCCTCATCTATATGGGGGGCGACTGTTCCGGCCAGCTCAATGAAAATAATGTTTACCAAGCTTTGGCAGCTCTTATCTGGAAGCCATTAAATTCCAACTGGAGACAGAGGATTTGGAGGGACGAATGTCCATTAAAGCTCAAACTATTTGCTTGGCTCCTGCTGGAAAACAAACTATTGTTTTGGGATAAATTGCAAGGCCGCGGCTGGGAGGGCCCGAACCGCTATTCCCTTTGTAAACTTGACAGCGAATCTACTCTGCATGTGTTTATTCTCTGCCCTTTCACCCGAGCGATCTGGTCGTTTCTATCTTCGGCATTAAATTTCTCCATGCTTTGGATGGGTAATAGTGTGCTTGCCTACTTTCAAAACTAGTTCTTTAACAACAACATGCTTTCTATGCTGCCGATCCACCTGTGCTGGCAAGTCTGGAAGACCAGAAACACAACAATTTTTAATGATAAGATGTCGTCACTCCAAAACGTGTCAACCCTCATGCTGGTTGAGGCGAACAAATCTGGCAAGACTATAAAGGCTAGGCCATCTGTTCGGCATTCTTTTATCATTCCAATCGATAAGGCGGTGGGCTGGTTCGATGGGGCCTCTCAAAAAGGAGGTGCACTTTGTGGAGCTGGGGGGAAAATTGCTTTAAACCCCCACACTTGCATCCGTTGGACATTGAATTGCGGTCAGGGCTCTAACATGAAGGCAGAGATTTTAGGTGCTTGGGCATCTCTAGTTCTGGCTAGCCGTCATACCGATGTTCTGTTACTCCTTGGAGACTCTAAGCTTACTATCGATTGGCTGAACGGACTTGCTGACTTCCAGGTGGCAGTCCTTGATTGTTGGAAAGAAAGAACCAAAGATGCTACTCATCTATTTAGAAATCTATCCTTCAAGCACATTTTCAGAGAGGAAAACAGTGAGGCAGATTCCCTCTCTAAAAAAGCATTGCTCCTCCCATCGAGCCAAATCTGTTTTACAATTTGGGAGGATGGCAACAAAGGACCAGCCTACAAGAATAAGCTTTGATTAGGCACCTCCATATCTGAAAGTTGAGCTTAGATGGGTTTTTGCCTTGATAGTCGGGACAATGATGGATTGATCCAAGTTTTGAGCAGTTCCTACTTAGTTTTGTTGTTGTTCGAGAAGACGGCTTTTGTAAATTTTTATATCCTTATGAATATAAAGAGCATTTTTTCTCGTGAAAAAAAAAAAAAAAATATTGTATGAAGAAAATGATGAATTAATAAGTTATTATTGTAACTACCTGCACTTTTAGAAACTTGTGCATACATAGTATGGAGGAACTAAGTTACATCCCTATAAATTACATGCATTCTTTTTATTACATATTTGTACATAGATCGTATGGAGAAATTAATGATTATCCCTGTAACCCTACTGGTATTAAACAAATTTTTTATGTATAGATTTAAAGGTTAAATTGGAATGCGAGTCTGATAACATTATGTATTATTCCATATATGCACGGATCAAATGAATGGGTCAAAAATCATTCCATCTTATTGTGGGTCTCTGTGATGGGGACATCCTGCCTTCCCTCACTAACTCTTCGAGAGTTTTAATATAACACAATAAAACAAAATTCAACTTTTAAAAAGAGGAATCACAAATTTGTTCCCTGGATTTTAAATTATCGCCTTTATTTAATCATATGTTAAATTGGACTTAAGAATTCTCGAGTTGTTCTCTGGATGATCTTTCGAACCTATGATATAAGTCAACAGAAGTTATCACGCCAATTTGAACCTTTGTTCACGTAAATAAAATTGTTATTAACTTTGTATTATTGAAGCTTGTAGTATAAGTAATACTTTGTTAACAATTGGAAGGTTAACTAATGTATTACGAAGGGTTATAATTATTGAATGAGTAATAGATAAGAAATTGTAGATCACTTATACGAAACTTAGTATTATATAAACTAAGGCTAGCGTGCTAGTTTCTCAAACTCATTTAAGACCAAGGGTTGACAAGTGAATGACGACCTTACTCATGCAGTGTAGTGTTTTGGGTAGGTCCTTGTTTAATAGAAGTTAGTTTTAGGTTCTTAAATGATACTTTGGTAATTTTCGCAATATTCAGTTTCTAATGATTATTTAATTATTATTTTTCCAGTTTATCACACTGAATGTTTGCTTTCTTGTCTTCTATCAAGAGGGTTGTTATAGGGAGGCCTTAGGGGGCTTCAAAGACTGATTTGTGTTTGGATAAGTCTAATTGCATGTCAATATGGATGGGTTGGGAAGGGGTCTCAAAGGATTAAATGATATGGAATTGGGAAACAATGTCTGGATTCCTTTTTTAAAGAAGTTTTTCCATGTGGTGTGAGTTGATGATCTCTAGAGAACCTGTTGTGATTCCTTAGGAAGTGTAGTAATTCCCTTTCTACTAGAAACTCATGTATAACTCCCAGAAGTGCATTTTGATGGGGCATAATGTCCTTAATAATTCAACAATCAAAACAATGTCACAACCACCCATTTCAATAGCAAACATGTGGGTTTTCAAGGAATAATCACCCATTTGAAGATGCACATTTTCACAATGACCCCCACATTTCATGGAACCTTCATTAGCAATCATGATCTGGAAGTTGTTCACAACATGGATACAACAATGTGTTTCTTGAGCTACCCATATGTTAATAAAGTTATGGGTGCTACCACTATCAATTAACATCATTACTTTACCAATTGTTGGTTAGGTGTTATATTCTTTGCATGTGTGTGTGTGTGGAGGGGGGGGTGTTAGATTTGATGACTATGTTTGGCAATCCAATAACATGTCTCTCTTTGTGGGTGTGTGCACTGGGTGCTTCCCATCGGGGGGGGGGGGGTCCCAAGGGGGCCAGGATTTCCCCCTTTTGTTACGCGAGGCATTAGTGGAAGCACCCTAAATTGTTTTTTTTGGGCAATTTTTGCTATTTTAGCATTTTTGCCATTTTTAGTGTTTTTCTAAATTAATATCGGATTGCAAGTCAATTAGGGTTTTGGTAGCTTCATAATACCTAAAATATTTTATATATTGTATCGTGAATGGTGAAATTAATACAATGAATATTTAAGAGGTGAGACACCAAGGAAGGGTGGTTTTCTCCCGGTTAAAGGTTTCGAGCATAAATCTTCATGTATTGTGTGTATGATCCATTTATTAGTTTCTATTTTTCATAAGAACATTTTTGGCTTTAGGGGGGACACCTTTGTTGTTGAGGGTTTGGCTCAATCTTGATAGATCAAGTTTATGTTGGATCATGTTGTCATTGATGTCAAAGGAACAATGTCTTGTCATAGTATATTGATGAAGTATGTATTGTCATTGTTGTAAATGAATCGATGTCAAGTGAATTCATTGATAAATGAATCCATGCATAGATGAAGATGGATCAATGTGTTGTCATTGATATATGATGCATAAATTATTCCATGCATAGATGAAGATGGATCAATGTGTTATCGTTGATATATTATGCATAGATGGATGGATGCATTAATATATTGATCGTTGGATCATGTGGTCATGCATAAAATCAATGACAAATGGACAATGTCATAGTGATGTATTGTCATGGGTTATTCTAGTTGGATTGATGTAAAGATGGCTCATTATTGTCTTGTCATGGTTGAGTTTGTTGAGCAGGAAGCTCAGACGAAGCAACAAGTCGAGGCATCTCGAGCTATGTGTGAGGCCTTCGAAGCATCACTGAATAGATCTGAGTGACTCAAGACGAGTCATAGGTGAGTGTTGGGGGCATGTTGGCCCTCGACCACATTTTGAGGAAACATTGGTCGGGTTTGACCACTTTTTGGACTTCGACAGGCTGATCGAAGATGGAGCGCCTAGGCGGAGCTGAGATCACGGGATATCACTTGTTTTGTGGACCCAGCATGGGGTTCATTGGGGTTTTGTAACAGGTTATGGGATGTTGACCCATGGGTTTACCCATGATTAGGCCTTTTTGTAAGGAATGTAAAAGTATAAATAAGAAAAGGTTGTAAAGTAGAAGTAGCGAAGTAAGTAGTATGTAGCTAAGTGAAAAACGAAAGTAATTGGCTAAGTGCAAGAGGAAAGTAGTTCTATGTGGCTTTGTGCAACAGAACACGTATGTAAGGCTCTGTGCTTGATAGAGGAGTTGGCTCTGTGACTTGACTTGATTTTGGGAAGGTGGATCTTGTGCGCAGTGCACAGATCACCTGTCTTGTGCAAAGTTTGGCTCTGTGGCTTAGTGCACTGGAGCAGAGGAATTGTTAAGAACCAAACATCAATATAGCATGGAAAAACCTCAGGAAAAGTACTCAACGCCTTGAAACTGATATAATTTCAGATAATAAGCCTCTTCGAGGGGGCAACCTCCTTTTAC
>JZKD02S2228320.1:120849-154683 GCA_000966675.3 Picea glauca
CTTTGCTATGAGCTTGCCTTTGGTGGAGGATTGAAGTGGTGGAGACCCAGTTGGAAGGAACTTGGTTTCTTGGTTTCAAACCATGCTGACACAGAAGTCTGTAATGTTGATACTTTTGTTGATCAATTATTAATAGAAATACTCATTTCCCATCCTACCAATATCTTGCAAATATATGATTATTATACATGGCCGTGTTTTTAATGTTTATTAATGGATTGTGCTATCCGATGTGCTAACTCATTTTATATATTGTCACTATATACTTGCATCGCTTGTTTGTTGAGAACTTCTTGCAGGTGTAAAGATTTGGGTCAAAGTTCTCAATGGTGGAACGACATCAAACGATTGGATCGAGGTAGGATTCTTCCTTGTATTGCACATTAGTTTATATAACATATGTTGGAATTGAGTTGATTTATGCAATCATACTTGTTTGTTGTGGTTTACCGCTGGCCATAGAGAGTTTTTCCCTTGTAATAGAAATGGCAACTCCACTGGGGAGAGATCTTCCTTCTAAGGGTTGAAGTACCTTTTTCTTCTTACCTTGCTCTTTTTCCTTTGTCTTTCTTTTCGTATCACTACTGGACCGATTTTGTTCACTCTGGGTCTGAGTTTTCAGCCTTTTACCCTTGCTTGGCCTTGTTTTAAAGCATATACACCCTTTTTTCCTTGACAATCTTGTATACACGCTTGTTGTCTCACTGCAAGAGGTGTATATACACTCTTTCCTCTCGAAGAGTCACATATACCACTTCCCCTTGCTTGCTTTCTTGGTTTAGTGACTGTTGGGTAGGTTTTGAGGATCATTGAGCCTTCTTAGGTCTCTGTGGTGCCTGTTGAGATTATCTGGGATGACAGGAAACCTGTTTGGAGTTGAATTTTTGGGCGGCGTCTTTCTCTTTGTTTTTTGTTTTTTATTTTTCCTTGGTAGTTGGGTTGTCTGCTTAGCTGCTTGGTATTTTGCTCGAGTGATTACTTTTATACACAGTAGAAGTTGTATATCAAGTCGCTTATCAGTCCATGCATTTTATTTTTAATACATTGAAAATACAAAAAAATAGGTATTTGGCATTGATTAGTATTTTTGTCTTAGAACCTTTATCATTAGCTTAGCACATTTAGCGAAAGATTGCATTTTACTTCTGAGTTGCAGAGTTAAATTTGAAGATTGCACTATTTTTATCTAGCATATCACTCACTAAAATGTTAAATTTAGACTTTGCATTATATCTACTTTTATTTCCATGCAGAGTCATAACACCATGAGTTTCATTTCCATACATTTTTGAGTAACCACAACCAATAAAATTTACGCTTTAAACTAAAATTGATTAGTAACGATTTTATTGTTTAGGGTGCACAAACTAGCCTAGGATTTAGTGCCTTGAAATAGGATTCTGTGAGTAAACTTCTCCAAGGCAGTTAAATCAACGTATGTGTCTGAGATAGGGAGTTGAGAAATCCATTGTATAATTGGTAATATCAGGAGGCTCCTCTCACACCGGAGTTAAGCATGAGGTCACATGAAGTTTTTTGAAGGGATAACCCCTGGATACTCACCTAGCATCAGAGATATTTATGTGGATTTATTCATATTTGGGGATCTTGCTAGTATCCATACCTCTGTGAGAGCTGGTATTTTCAAGGTTTCAGGCTTTGCTACCCTTCCCATATGGTAATCCAGACTTACGATTGTTTTCCTGTGCATTGGTTATACAGTGGTTGATTAGTTTCATGACTTAGGTTTCTCATAGGTTACTTGCATGGGTTATTCTGCTTGTATCCCGAGTCAGATAGGGGTCAGACAACACACAACCTTTATGGAGGATTACCTCTCTGGGGGGATCTAACCGACTGGTTGTTAAGCCTACGGCCCTTATAACTGATTATGTTACCTCCAAACTTTAGCAGGGAGTCTCAGGTCCCTCCTGGATGAGGCATACCTTCTTTAGCGAGGGAGGCCACTCAGCCACTTTAGCTCGTTTTCATGCATATTGGCCGTTTGACTTTTTGGTATGCTCTTTGTTACTAGTTGGCCTTATGATATATTTTTATTTGTTGAGATTCATAAGTCATCATGGAGTCGGACCAACTTCCTCGTAGGTCCCTTCAGTTGTTACAGTTACCATTGGTTTTCAAGCTATTGCCTTCTAAAAGGTGTAGAGTTATCAAGAGTGGTACACACACATCCACTTTTTAGACTTGTGATCCCACAAGGATGAGTACTGAGTCTAGTCTTCATAACAATGGGAGTTCATCAACTCCCAATCCCACTATAGTTAATTGCACTCCTTCGACACTCGCAACAGCTACGGTTGAAGTGTGGGAGGCCTACACTGGTACTATGGCTCGACCCATAGTCAATGCTTCATCTCTTGCCTCTAAACCTTTTGGGGGTTTTGACCACTCGTTGAGTTACAATGTTCAGACCATCCCCATGGCTACTAGTCCATTTTCTTATGGTATGCCAAGTTTCATTTCGTAGTTTTCAACTACCATCCCAACTGTTGGCCATAATGCTAGTCTTGGACCTGGGGGAACTACACCTCCTTACACTCCCTTTTTGTTTGGTAACTCTCATGTTCCCTAAGAAAATCCTCATGTAGGAAGTGTCCCCTTCCTTAACACCAGGTCTAATCCTTCTATGGCTGGATGGAACAGCTGGCAGACAAGTTCTGCCCTATATCCCTATCCCCTCGGTGTCAAATTCGATCAATAATTTTGGCATAACGAATCCACTTCAATCCTCTAGATTCCCACCCAGAGGAGGTCAATATTATGTCTTGGGCACCCCCCAACCTAGATCTAATCCAGTTGGGGGCAGTTTCAACAACATTCAGTTTGGACCTAATCCAACTGGGGGCAATTTTCATAACCCTTATCAGAACATTCCTGTTGGAATGATGCCCAATCCATATTTCACGAATCTGCCCAGAGGAGGGTCTTTTAATTCTAGACAAGGTTCTGGTCCTTACCAGAATTCTAGATGGAACGCAGCTCCTAATACTCAGTCTTTTGCGGGAGGTTGGGGTCAGGTATTGAGCCCCGTATTCCCTTTCTGGCCACGCTAAATCTACTAGATTTGTCTAAATTAATGAATGACCCAGTGAGTCATGATCCCACATGGCCCCCTGTCCCCACTAAGCTTCCATCAGACATTCCAAATTTTGAGGGTAAGAATGGTGAGGACCCTGGTGATCACGTCACTACTTTTCATGTCTGGTGCTCATCAAATTCTTTGAATCACAATTCTATTAGATTACGATTGTTTCAGTGCACTCTTATCGGGATTGCATCACAATGGTATATTGAGCTACCTAGGGGGACATATGGGTCTTTTCAACAGTTAGTGCTAACCTTTCTTAACCATTTTCAACTACCAGTTCGTTACGATGTTGGCCTTGAACTTTTGTCAACTTTATGCCAGGATTCCGGCACTCATATTTCAGACCATATCCAGGAATGGGGTAGGCAAAGATGGTTATTTAAGACTCCCATACCCCTGGCCTTTATTTTAGAATGGTTTTTAATGTCTTTGCATGCTCCTATTTCAAAGGACGTTGCTACTTCTAGGGTCTTCAGTGAAGAAGAGGCCATTTTTAGAGCCCAGCAATTCGATTTGATCTATGCCCAGTCTGGGATGTTATACCACCTTCTTCTCGGCTCGCCGCGGTCGGCCCATGATCCTAGACAGGGTCCTGGGCCCCATGTCAATGGCATTGTGGGGTCCACCAATGTAAATTCCACAGACTCGGCAACGAAGTCTGTCGGAGGACCAGCTTCATCTAGATCCTCCAAACCCTCCCAATCGGAGGATGTACATTCTGTGAAGTCATCAAAAACCCAAATGGTGACCAGCAACCAGATGAGAATAAATGGAAAGTTCGAAATAATCATAGAGGTGGGAAGAATAAACCCAAGGACAAGAATAATAATGGAGAAAAGAACGATAATGTTGGAGAGGGCATGAAAGAAAAGCATAAGGCTAAGTTTCCTTGTAACGGATGATCACCTTACACACTTATACCCCAAACTTGCAGAGGCTGCGAGGATTTTAAATATTCCTCTCGCTGTGCTAACAAATCCTTTTCCTCACAACCAACACTTAGCCTCGATTTCTTCGAATGTCGGAAATGCGCCTGGTGGGAGTCAAAACCCACCATCGCAAGATGGCGACCATGTTTGTATCAATATGGTCGACACAAAAATCAATATAGCCACTCGCTCTTGAGATTACGTCTCTTCAAAAGCTAGTACTAGACTAGAAGCTCCTCCTCCACCCCCAGAGATGAATTTACAGATCGAGAAACCAGAGCCACTGCCTCATATTCTGAAAGGAGTATTCAAGCGCTCTACCCATAACCCTAATTCTATAGCCACCCAGAACTACTTTATTGTTGAGGATCTGGGCCAAACACCTTGTACGATGTCTACTTTGGAGGTACTCCAGACGTGTCCATCACAGATGAATGCCTTACTCTATGCCTTAGGATCTCTAGAACCTAGTGGCTTGAAGATCATCAAGTTTGATGTCATGGACATGAATCCTCACTTACCCTACCATGTGTCTTTCCAAATCCACGTGGAGTATTCTAAATATACCATCAAACGAGCGGTCATTGATGAAGGTGTTGCCACTTGCATGATGTCCTTAGTCTGTTGGAAAGCTATCAGTTCTCCAACCCTTTAAAAGTCGTCAACCATGTTGACCACATTCGACGGTCATTCCTTCCACCCTCATGGTATTCTCCCCACCTTTTCGGTCCAGTTAGGTGGGAAAATGGTAGAGGTGGAAGTAGAGGTAGTTGATGCACCTCTCGATTATAACCTGTTACTAGGTCGCAATTGGACTTATGCTATGGTCGTCATCATATCGTCCATTTTCCGCACGCTTTGTTTTCCTCATTAGGGGGAGATTGTGACAATCGACCAGTTATCCTTTGAGTACTCTATCTTGAACACATCTATTGGACCATCAATCCCTGTGGTCGACAATTCTCAACTAGCAAATGAGAATATCGGTGTCGAAATGTATTCTTCCCTCATGGGTACTTTCGACTTCTCGACACCAACTCACCACATTTATGCCATGTCTAGTACACCCGCTTCAGTAGAGAGGTCCATCCCTTTCCGCTCTTCTTATTTTAGTGACCTTTGGACCCTACCTTCTTCGACTTCATCGATTGAAGGTCAATCGCATGTTGGCATGGCTATGCCACTATCGACTGCAAAGATTTCATATCAAGCTATCCTTGACTCTTATGTCGATCCTGATCTTGTTCCCTTGCAGACGATCGAGGAGGATCCAGTTCTTAGGCCCATGTGGTCCACTTCGTTATCTTTTTCACATGATTTCTTGGATGAGACTTTTCCTTCAGATGAAGCCATCCTTGAAGCCATGAATGCTTCTGAGAGACCTTGGGATGATATGCATCATCGATCTTATTTTCTCCCAAGTCTTGAAAGAATTGAGCAAGATGATTTTAGATCTACCCTAAGTGAGATAGTCAGTCACACCATAGTCCCACTTGATACACATGTCATTTACGCCAAAGGAAATATGGCAACTATTTCTCCTATCATCTAGATCTATATCTCTCGTACCCCTAGCAAGATCGAAAATGTAAATATAGGTGTAGATTGTTCGCCAGAAGATATTCTGATCTACACCAACCTCTTCAAATAATTTTGAGACGTATTCGCTTGGTCATATGAAGAGATGCCAAGAATCGACCCCCGTATTGTCGAACATGAGATTAAGACTTAACCAGATGCTAAACCCGTTCGACAACGTCTTAGAGATGTTAATCCTAGGAATGCCCCCACTATTAAGGAAGAGGTAGAGAAGATACTTAATGTTGGCTTTATCTACCTGGTTCCCTTGACTGAATGGTTATCCAAACCTTTTCTCGTGAATAAAAAGCATGGAACCATTCACGTGTGTATGGACTTTCGTGACTTGGACAAGGCCTATCCTAAAGACAACTTCCCCATGCCTTTAATTGATCAGATTCTCGATGAGTGTGCGGGAGGTGAAATATTTTCTTTTATGCATGGATTTTCAGGCTATAACCAAATCCAAATCAAGTCCAAAGACCAACATAAGACAGCATTCATATGTCCTCGGGGCACGTTTGCATACCAGAAAATGACTTTCAGCCTGAAAAACGCCAGAGCAACCTTCCAACGAGCCATGACTTTCGCTTTTCATGATCTCAAACACATAGTTGAAGCTCACCTCAATGATCTTGCTACTCACTCTCGCAAGAGAGTGGATCATGCTATGCACCTTCGACTAGTTTTTGAAATATGTCGCTACTATAGAATCTAACTCAATCCTCATAAATGCATATTTTGCATTAGATTTGGCCATCTCTTAGGATTCTTAGTCTTTGAGACAGGGATCATGGTAGACCCACTTAAGGTTGAGGCAATTCTTTAGTTGCCTCCTTCGTGCATGATTAGACAACTTCAAGGTTTACAGGGGAAAGATAATTTTTTGTGTCGGTTTATTGTAAATTATGCCAATATCACTAAGGGTGTCATGCGCCTATTGAAGAAAGACACCCCATTTATCTGGGATGAGCGAGCCCAACAGTCTTTTGATGCTTTAAAGAAAGCCTTGGTATCAGCCCCTCTACTGAAATCTCCTGATTACAGTAGAGATTACTTGTTGTATATCACTGCATCTGAAGACACCACTGGTATGGTTCTAGTTCAGGAGGATGATGAGCTCCGTGAGCACATCATCTGCTATCTTAGTCAAAATTTAGTCGGTCTTGAACGTAATTACTCACATGTTGAAAATCTAGCTTTGGATGTCGTCCACAAAGTCCAATGTTTATGACACTATATATTGCTTTGCAAAACTACTATGGTTGTCAATTTTAATCCATTTCAATACGTCCTCACTAGATGTATCATAGGCAGAAAATATAATAAATGGATTGTCATCTTACAAGAATTTGATCTCAACTTTGCTTCGGCCAAGTCCAAGAAATCACTAGTTTTTGCAGAGTTAATATCTGATTTCCCATGATTAGACGAAGATATTATTCATGACAATTCGTTCGTAGATGAACACATTTTCCTCGTCTCGTCGTCTGACCCCTAGTATGGAGATATTGTTTTATATCTTCAAACCTTGAATTTCGCTCAGCATCTCTCGTGAGATGATCGACGGCGTGTTAGATACCAAGCCAAAAAGTATACAATCATCATAAACACTTTGTATTGTCGAGGAATAGATAGTATCTTACGTCATTGCTTAACTAACAAGGAAGTCGAGTTAGTCCTTAATGATTGCCACAAAGGGGCTTGTGGTGGTCATCTATCCGGGCTTGCAACAGCCCAAAAAATCTTGCGAGTCGGTTACTTCTGGCCCACGATCTTTAAAGATTGTATTGAAGTGGTTAAGAAGTGTCACCCTTGCCAAGTGTTCACTCGAAAAATACGCTCGCACCTAGCCCCTCTTCACCCATTCATTACCGTTGGTCCCTTCACCAAGTGGGGAGTATATTTCATTAATTGCAACCCAACTTTGGCTGGGAGGCATCAACACATTATCGTGGCTATCGAATACTTCACCAAGTGGGCCGAAGCCATGCCTATCATGAAATCCGATGGGAAGACTGCATCTTTTTTCATATTCAACCAAATTATCGCTCGGTTCGGTATCCCGAGTGAGATTGTCACTAATCATGGCAGTCATTTTCAAAATGAAATGATGATAGAACTAGCATCTAAGCTAGGTTTTAAACATGATCACTCATCTCCTTATTACCCCCAGGAAAATGGGCAAGTAGAGGTCATCAATAAGTCTCTCAAGACCATCTTGCAAAAACCATCAGTCGGAGCAATTCCAACTGGCACATCATGTTACATCCTGCACTTTGGGCATACCGAACCTCGGTTAAGACTACCACCAGGTTTTCTCCTTTTCAGTTAGTACACATTGTGGAGTCGATACTTCCCGTTGACTGTGAAATCCCTTCTCTCAAATTGGCAATTGAGCTCCTACCTGACACTTTGGATTTAGAGCGACGCCTTGTACACCTAGAGAGTCTTGACGAACAGCGTCGAGACGCCTTTATGGCTATCGAGGAAAACAAGAAACGTGTCAAGGTTCAGTATGATAAGTCTATCTATCCCCGGTTGTATGCTGAGGGTGACTTGGTCCTCTTGTATGACCAAGCCAAAGAACTACTAGGGGCAGGAAAGTTTAAACCCATGTGGCACGATCCTTATATCGTTCAACGTGTTCTAGAAAAAGGAGCCTACAAATTGGAAGATTATGATGGGAATAAATTGGCTGAGCCCAAAAATGGGCTCTACTTAAAAAGGTATTACACTTGAGCCCTAGGCCTGGGCAAAACCCTTTGTATACTAATGTAAATTTAGTGTATATACACATTTTCCCATTTTTTGTCTTTGGCTTGCTTATCGAGTTTTCCCTTTTGTTGCCAGATGTCAACGAAGTCTTCGGTCTACGTAGGATTCGCAGATGGAGCTAGTCGTCATACACGGAACTTAGCTTATGTCTCTTGGGTGATTTACTCGCCTGAGGGTCTCCTGGTGTCTTCAAGTGGCATATGCCTAGGGCCATCCACGAATAATGTGGCTGAGTATAGCGTCGTCATAGAATTATTGCGCGATGCTATCTCACATGGTATTCTCTTTATAGAGGTGTGCATGGATTCTCATTTGATCGTATGTCAGTTGAATGGTCATTACCATGTGTGTGATCCGACGTTACTCCGTCGATTCCTATCGATTCATCTTTTAGAACGACAATTTGATTTTATTACATACTTTCACATTCCTAGAAGTTCTAATCATGTATCTGATGCCTACACTAATTATGTTTTGAATTGGCATTTGTCACATTAATAAAGAAAAGAAAACCATTAAATTAATGTACACATTGTAAGATATAAGTACAGCCGAAGATTCGTCTTTATATATTTCCAAAAAATATGGTGTTTTATATTACAAAATTGGGGCTAAAACCCTCAAAAATACATATACAGTCAATATACATGTCCCATGACATCTATTCCTGTGGCGCCGGTTGAGTCTCGTGATATAAAACATTGGTGAGACATCGGAAGAGTCTTGCCCATGCTCTAGGTACACCAACAACCTGCCTCTGCATGGCTTTAGGTAGATCCTCCACCTGAACCATAGGAATCCTTTGTGTCAAACGCGACAGGTTGCCCTGCACGTCTCCTCCCACTGCCTCATCTGCTTGGTGCCTCTGCCTTTGTCATAGGAATCCCTCTGGCCATTGTGGACCCACATCTGCAACCACACAAGTATCGAGTTAATATTTAAAAACACCATCCAAAAAAAAAAAAAAAATTGTTCTTTTAAATACAAAAATACAAAAAATGAAATATATAAAAAATATTGTTTACCTATGGTGCCATACGCGGCTCCTGGTGAAAGCGACATATCATGATCACCTTTGAAATCAATCCTGCATAGGGATAGTCATCCATAGCTATGATTTGTTTCCTCCACCAGAAGAAAAACTCATCGTTGTAGGGTGTCACCACCCTACGTCCCCCTTGTCATCTCATGACCTCGATCCATCGTGCCAGAGCTGGATCACGTGGCCCTCTAGTAATGATCTCCACTCTAGGTCCCAAGCTTGGGATACACTTGAAAAAGAATCTACAAAGGATAGAGGCAAACCCAAAGTTTCGCTTTACCCCCTGCTTGCACTCTGTCAGCTGACCTTTCATATTGGTCAGCAGTGAGGTACACCAAATGTACATGGTAGTTCTCACACATTCCAGTGCGTAAACAATAAGAGGTCTCGATGCTTGGTGTTGCGAGGCTGACCCTATGACCTGGTAAGCACGAGCACAATAATCTTCAGGCTAAGGTTACCTATAACTCAGATAGGGATTTGACTTCCTACTATGGGAGTCCCTGCAACACAGTGGGCCTCGATGTATTCTTCGACCTTCATCCCACTCCCGACCCCGCGTGAATTGAGGTCCACAACCTCTCCTCAGTGTGAAAGTCCTGTCAAGAAGTAGATGTCCTCTACTTCAATCCTTAATGGTTTCCCATCAAGGATAAAGCTCTCGCTATCTGGATCCCAATAGCCCACCAGCATTTCCAACAACCTCACTTGGGCCCTCATTCCTTTGAGAGCCCAAAACTTGTATAGAACACATCTTTTTAATGCCTCCTGAGCCACCAGATCTCATTCCACTACTGCATCTACCTCCTCATTCTCTCTCTCCCTCCACTCCAACACCATCCTACAAAAACCAAATCAATTTTTGAGTTAGAAGCTTATTTGTTTCCATTTTGTGCACATATATGCGGGTTATCCAAGAACAGTTGTAGGTAGGTCCTGGTATATGCTCCATGTAGTTCACACAAGGGCGTATATCTGGTCGTATATGCAACATATTAGTATAAACCCTCGTATACCAAAAAACCCAATTTGCGCCCTTAAAAACTAAAAAAATGGAGCCTGATTCAAAATCGTAAACCATTGAATTTGAAAAGGATGGGATGAAGAGTTACCTGGACCAGACGGTTTGCGATTCTGTTGCCTATTTCTCCCACGATTGTCATTTGAATTCTGCAGGTATGTTAGTCCAAATTGCACTATTTTGGGTGAAAATGAAAATGACATAGTAAATATTGGTTTTATTACTATTTATAAAACATTTTTACCCATTTGATATAGTTTTATGCTATTATTTTGTCTATGGACTAATTCAAAAATGGTTTCAAGTTGGTTTTTTTAGTTTCGACTCAATTTTCTTACAGATTTCAACGTCATGGTTGTTTGTTCATCTCCTAAGGCAGGTATATTCATAACCTAGCATATAGGATAAGTATTCACTACATCGTGCAGTTTTTCATTATCCTTCAATTACCACTTTTTGCGCCTTAGGTACGAACCCATTTATTGTAATGCATTAACCTCCATCTGCTATCATGGCATCATTAATAAATGGTAGAGACTTACCAAACATGGGTACCCTAGTTAGAACCACTTTGTCACTTGATGTCCAAGCCAAGTTTTTTCCTTAGGACCGGGAGTCCATTAGAATTCGATGCATGAATTTACAATGAGCCTCATTTCTCATTCATGCACACATGGCCTTATTACCTGCAGACTCCCAAAAAATGAGTCTTAATTAAGCTCTTTTCCGACTCGTTATTAAAAATTGAAAAGATCGCTCAGTGATTTGTCCCTTTCACACTCGTTAAAATTGGATTTGAAAGATCATGAGTCCTAGTTAAGCTCTTTTTCGACTCGCTATCAAAAATGGAAAAGATCGTCAAGTGAACTTGTCTTTTTCACACTCGTAAATTGGATTTGAAAAGACGTCTATTTGGCACAAGTTTACCCCTTTTTCACACCAAGTAGACTAAAAGATATAAAAAATGACATTTTTTGGCATTAAATTGTGATTGCATCTCATTCCCTTGCTTGCAATATTGAGCCTTTGTCCATTTCTTGCTTTGCGTTATAAACCATGGCCCAAGCAGTTTGCATCCTCAACCAAGCAGAGCCTTGTTTATATCCTTCGCAATTTGACACCCTATACCCTGGAGGGAACATCACCTCAAGTGTCCATCTCCCACAAGCATTTCCTTGCATTGAGCATAGGTACGTTCCACTGCTAGAACTAGTTTTTCTTACTTGCGACACTCATTCCCTCCTCTGTATCATAGCATTCACTAGTTATGAAAAAATAAAAAAAGATGGGTGGGAAGGGAGTACTATATTTTAATTGGCAGTAGTCATGTCGCCTTTGAACAGAGCACAAAGTTATTGAGTCCCTGCGTCATCATAATTTTTGGTTTAGCATGGCCTTAGGAAGCTTATCTCATTACAGAGTTTTCTCTACCAACTGGTTAATCTTCCAGTCACTATAGAGAACATTATGAATGCCTCCTACATCTAGTTGTCACATCATTAAGTCTATGTTGTTGGAGTCCACCATATGTCTCATGCTCTTGTTCAAAGGAAGTCTATCAATTTGTGTTGGCCATTTCTCAGAAATATTGACTTTGCATGTCGTCCATACCCTCAGTTTGTCTCATAATCACATGATACTTTGGTCCTATGATTCACCTTGGCCCTACTTCCATCATTGGTAGGTCACCTTGAACCCAGCAATCGACATTTAATCATAGGTCATTGACTGGATGGTTTCCCTTATGTTTAACGGCAAGACATCTATTCACACTTTGGGATTCATGCATTGTCTTGGATTCCATTAGCCTTATTGGTGGTTTCCTCGCCTTTGTCAACAATTTTCATCATTGGCTGCTATTCAGAGGTTCTTTTTCATGTAACGCTTGCATTTGTCACATGCGAAAGACACACGGGATTGTTCGTTCATGAACATGTTCTTCATCCAATCTCCACTAAATCATGAAGCTCATGCTTTGTTCCTCGTGTTGACTAATGAGAGATGCCTTAATGCTCTCCTTTCAGCGGGTCTCTTTCCATCAACTTCAGCTCATGTATTCTAGATACGAGACCTAGAGTTTTATGAGTACCTTGAGGCTTGCAGTCATTAGTGGCAGGCTCTCTCGGCATTGATAGATGGGAATACATCAATGTCTCCTGATCAATGGATCTCTCAAGTGTTTGACACTAGCTACTTTATTCACATTTGTAGAGATGTACTCGGTGCCTTGATACCTACTTTCATCATTGGTAGGTTGTCTCACATTTGTTAACGGTATACCTCAATGACCAGTAATCAAACGATGTCTCACCGTGTTTGACCTCAACTCAGTTATTCACATGATGTAGACTTGCACCATTGGCAGATTGTATTCAAGACTTGAAGACATCACT
Organism: Picea glauca; assembly: GCA_000966675.3. Classification (NCBI taxonomy): domain Eukaryota; kingdom Viridiplantae; phylum Streptophyta; class Pinopsida; order Pinales; family Pinaceae; genus Picea; species Picea glauca. Next base: position 133,700 of record JZKD02S2228320.1, read on the forward strand.
TTGTGGACGCATCTTTTCTGAGTTGTTGCTTCCATTTCATTGGACCAATACCTGTTTGACTTTAGCGATCATGGGAGATTAGATTGTACTCCATGGTATGCAAATATCTTCAGATTGATTTTGATACTGGTTTCACTGGGCCTTGTTTATGACTATGACAACTATTGGCATGTAACCGCATTTATACTTGCTTACTCATGGTCATGAACACTTGTTGGTATATTTTCCACATGTATCTATATTGTATTCTTGGCATCCATGTATGAAAAATCAGTACATAATGTAATGAGCAATTGAGTTCATCCAGTTGGTTCTCTACCACTCCACTTCTGGGTTATTTATAATGTATTTCAGCCATCGCAGATACTCTTCTGATCTCACACATTAGGGGGCATCTGTTATAGCAAGATTTGCCTCACCATTGCTATCTTGCACAGAGGGCCTTTTTCCATTTCCCTATGCAGACTTATCAACCCCTTTTTTGATAAATCCAGAGCCAAAAATATATATTTTTTCACATATACGCTCCCTAACTGCTTTGCAAGATGCATATACGCTTTCTGCTCCACTACAGCCTGCGTATATCGGGATTTGTGCCAGAAAATACAAAATGAGGTCGGGTTTCCATGTCACGAAAGAAGATATCTGATATTTGGCCTTCCATATACTAGAAACAGTCTGACTCACTCCTTCAGTTGCATTCTGGAGGCTATAAGAGCACAATTCTGAGCTATGGAAAAAGAGGAGAAAGCATTCAACTTTGAGAGAAAAGTTACTCTGGCGAAATTACTTCTTATTAAGTCTGCATCCCTTTGTCCCTCAAGTCTGAACACGGTGTTTATACCCCAAGATCTTTCTTATTGTCGAGAGGTCCTCATTAACTCTTTGCTATGAGCTTGCCTTTGGTGGAGGATTGAAGTGGTGGAGACCCAGTTGGAAGGAACTTGGTTTCTTGGTTTCGAACCGTGCCGACACAGAAATCTGTAATGTTGATACTTATGTTGATCAACTATTAATAGAAATACTCCTTTCCCATCCTATCAATATCTTGAAAATATATGATTATTATCCATGGGCATGTTTTTAATGTTTATTAATGGATTGTGCTATCTGATGTGCTAAATAATTTTATATATTGTCACTATATACTTGCATCGCTTGGTTGTTGAGAACTTCTTGCAGGTGTAAATATTTGGGTCAAAGTGCTCAACGGTGGAACGACATCAAACGATTGGATCGAGGTAGGCTTCTTCCTCGTATTGCACATTATTTTATATAGCATATGTTGGAATTGAGTTGATTTCTACAGTCATACCTGTCTGTTGTGGTTTACCCTTGGCCATAGAGAGTTTTTCTTTTGTAACATATGTCACCCTTCCAAGCAAATTATTGGTGTGCAATTGGGAATGATTACATCAACAGTTGTAGGAAATGTCATGTTGTAGTTGAAGTGACTTGTGACAAACCATTTCGCTTGTAAAGTTAAAGTAGGCCCCGACTACCCCTATAGCTACACTACATCATCTCTGACAGATCGAAGGTCTTGTTTCTTTCTTGGAGATCCTCCCATCGGAGTGCAGCTCTGTACCTCACTCGAATGGTACCCCATCGATGAACGGTATAGATCTTCCAACCCATAGATATGATGGTCAGGGTCAAGGAACTTATCCCAGGTAAAATATCGACAAGGACTCACCCTCGGTCCCTTCTATAATTTATAAGTGGACACGTGTTAACCCTTGGGACACATTGGCACTCTTTGTTAGCATGACATAATTCTTCCTTTTATCCTCACTTATATGGTTCTCATGCCTTTCGATAGCTGAGGTTTAATCATGTCCTTGATCCAACCAATGGATAGGATTTTCTCTAGCCCTCTCACCGATCTACGATATAGATCTCCTCTTGGAGTTCTCCCCTCGGTGTACGCTCGTTATGGTAGATCGAACAACTCTGATGACTTACTATGATCAACGGTTGAGATCTAAGCACCCCAAATCCAACGATCAACAATTATGGACTACCCTCCAAGATTCTAAATCTAACAAGGTCCATATCTATCCTCTTGATGAACCAGATACAAACACTTGTCATCCTTTGGGACATGTTGTCTTCCACATTGGCATGACACATGGCACTTAGGCTACATCACCTCTCATTCCCTCAAGGTGTTAAATTTCCTTAACACATGTCCCAGTCACCACTGGACATGTAGACTCCCACGTGGACTATCTAAGGTGTACACATCATCACCGTATATAGGATGCACCCAACCAGGTGTATCTCATGTCCCCTTTCATCATCCAAGTCATTTGATCACCCTCCCTTACGAACAATGGAGATTACTTCTTAGCCATCCACCGATCTACGGTCTAGATTGATTTTTGTGCCGAGATCAACGGTTGCGATGACTCTGGGTATTTTGTGTCATCGGGCTCTGATAGTAACCACCACAACAAATATAAAAGTCTATAATCCACCATAGTCACCCTCTGATAGATCAACGGTCTTCCTTGACTCAAAATACAACCTCTACAGGCATCATAACCTACTCTGATGAAAGGTCAGGATCTATTCACTCCGTCGATCAAACGAATGAAATTCCTTCAGGCTCAAAACATGTGTTTTTATTTAGGTTATCAGTCTGATTAAGTACTTATTCAATTCAAGGATTTTTCTTTGGGCTCTTTGCCCTATTCACAACAAGCGCAAGCCTATCATCTAGTACCCAAATAAGGATTCAAGGCCCTACGACCCCACCAATTTATCAAGGGGAAAAAACATAGGGTTTATGGCCTTCTCTGGCCTCTCATACATACTACCAACAATTTCCTTTAATTGTGAAGGAAGGTTATATCACCTTGTTTGGATCAGTCCTTTACATTCAATTATTAACTTATAATCCTAGTCTATTTTCACGGAAGCCCATCACATATATATATATATATATATATATATATATCATTGTGCACCCTTGAGCCATAGAATTAACTTCAATCTCTTTATTTCATAACATTACAAGATGATCATATTAAGTTGTGCAAGGCATGCACCATTCTTGCTATCCTACTGTCACTCAAATGTAGGTATTTTCCAATACAACAAACATCATTACCATTAATCAAGCATACATGCATCCAATCATGCATTTCAATTCAATTTCACATAGTATATGAGATACTTATTTGTTACAATTTATAGCCAACCAAATGATTGTGGGGGTTTGTATTTCCACCTAACCATAGGCTTTGTATGCTCAGTCACTTTGGCTGCAGGCCACCCCCATGTCAAGCCATGATACCACCAGGGGATTTTTTATGCTCCCTCCTTCATTCACTTGTAGCCTCTCTTTTTCATCTTGTATCTACATGTTATTCTCTCTCTCTCTCTCTCTTTTCCAGGTCTCCTTCCCCTCTCCTTCCTCATGCATCTGCTACATGTAATCCCCTTGGGAAGGTTATCAATCTATCCCTTCTTTTCTTTTGTCAGAAGGAACTTCGTGGGTCAATCCTGGACTATAGAATTGGTATTGTTTTGTAACTTTTTCTGGCAACCTCTATTGTCCTAGCTAGATTTTCCATATTCGCATTCATTGAGGGTGGTTGGTTGTTCAACTACCAACCCCTCCCCATTATTGTTTTGATTCAACTGCAAGTTAGAGGGAATATGATCATTTCCTTCACATTCTTCACCAAGGTGGATTGGGGTCTTTACATATGAACCCCCTTCCTGCCCCCTCACCAATCCCTCGTCATGGTGTCATGGCCAGTACTCAAGGCTTCACCCCCATAGTCAGTTGTTGGAAGTTATAACTAAACAATAATATATTTACATAGTTTACATGTCATGGCATGGAAATCATTAAACATGAATAATTACAAGTTGGGGGAAACAAGGGTGTTACAATAATTATCCATTACCTCCCATGGACCATATATAGCAATTAGTTTCTAGTTTTGAAATGTTTTATTTGTTAGATAGATTTTTTTGGATATAACTAGGTTTTGGTTTATAAACAAGATAGATTGAAAACCATTTTCTAAACAAAGTGGGGAACATTCTCTTACAACAAAATTCCTTTAGATCTCATTAATTTAGGTGCCACTTTCCATAGAGCTATGGACATTGCATTACAAGGTTTGATCAATAAGAGTGTATTATTTTATTTAGATGATGTTACTATTTATTCTAAAAACCACTATGAACACCTACAACACCTTCAACATATTTTTGAAAGGTGAAATAATTATGGTATTTCACTGAAATACAAGAAAAGTATTTTTGTAGTCATTGAAAGGATACTAATTGTAATGCCCCCACTATAATCCCAAGTTTAAATAATTGTTAATGTAGATATAATGTATGGTTGTGGCCAATTGATTTAACATGTGAATTCTATTTATAAATTTTAATAAATAAAATGCAATGCCAACTGATAGGGGATGATTAATCAATAAGAGAGGAGGGGTCTAGAAAGGGGGTTTAATTCATGAGTTTAATTCCAAAATCTTTTCCTAATTTTAATGTTTTGAGTGAACCTTATATTTTTTTGTTGAGTTTTACCAAACCTAGAGGTTGTGTGTGAGAAGTCAAGTCACATAGTTATTACGAGCATGGGGCTAAGTACAATCATCTTGGGGAAGATTGTAAGTCAAGCAAGCAAGTAGAGAGAGGAAAAATGTGTATGGGTAGAGGGGGCAGTTTTGGATAGTCATGTTTTCACATGAAAAACAAGAAGAGAACAAGAGGGAAGAGAATTGGAGCTAAGCAACAATGGAGGGCCAATTCTAGACAATTTGTGGAGCTAAAGACTGAAGAAGAAAGTTGTCATGATTGCATAAGAACCAGTTTGTCGGGCCTGAAGAGTGAACTCCTATGAGAGTTTCACTAGAGAAACAAGCTTGTTTATTGTTGTTTCCTGGTAGATTTCCTATTAGTGAGATACCTTGAGTTTTTCAGTACTGATATTACTATTTATATGCACTTGAGAGAGCCTAAGAAATGAATGGTACACTCGATGGACTGAGAGCAGACAAGGGGTACATTCCTTGGTTTGGGAAAGTTGAGGGGAAGAGAGCTGGTGGGAAATTAGGAAACTTGTAGGATTTTTTGAGTTGTACATGGACAATGAGAGACCACTCTCTTTTGTGGATTGCTAGACCCAACTTTGGGGAGACTTTTTGTCGATATTTGGAACAACAAGTTTATGGTTGGGTGGAACGTTTGTCCCAAGAAGTTGGTTTCACAGCTGATTTAAAAGATAAGTGTTTTATCTATTTTATGTGTTATGTTTATAAGTTTATTGGTTGTGTATTAAATATGTATTTGAGAATGATTTATATATTGTTGTATCTGAATTTATTAGTTTCTTTTTATGTGTTATTTAAGCATGTTTTAGATGAATTTATATAATGGTTGAATCTATATCATTAAGTAGCTGGTAAGCTACAGGAAATTAGTTAGCAGAAAATTTTAATTCTATGAGTTTTTTTGCACATAACATTCCTCAGTTAAGCAGGGGGATGTTACAGATTGATATAAGATCTTCTGGTTCAACAATGTACATGTATGGGCCAAGGACCAACGTGAATTTCATAAAATTCATTGTTGCGTATTTTGAACTGTGAGGGATTTGGGGAAAAATCATGAAAACAGAGTGAAATCCCCAAATTTATGAGAAAATTCAGGGAGAATTTTCCCTTAGAACCATCAAAGAGATTATCAATGGCATTGAAATGCAATTCACAGGGTTAAAAATCATATTGGGAAGTCAAATTCCATGTTTTCATGGTGACTGTGAAGTTAAAGGATCGATGGTCAGGATTCATTTTCGTAGTTTGGTGAAATCTAATATATCGATGGCTAGGATCCATTTTCATAGTTTGAAAAAATGGAACTGATCAACGGTCAAGACTCATCAGCCGAGTTGGGTGAAGTATGGTGGATCAATTGTCATGATCATTTTAACCAGGAGATCAATGACCCAGATTCATCCTAATTTTAGTTGAAAAATTTCTAAGTATCGAATTTTGGCAAAATTTGTGGGAATTTTTTTTTTCCAAGAGAAATCATCGATTGTCGATGGTCAGATCGAAAATTTTGGAAAATTGTTTTCATCTTCCAACAAAAATATTTTATGGTCAATGGTTGGATCGACGAGTCTAGCGAAATGTTTGGTTCGGCCAAAGAAAATCTTCGATCATCGATGGTCAGGTCAACGAAATTGGCGAGGTGTTTGGTTCATCCAAGAAAAGTTGTTGATCACCAATGAAGATAAAGAGGGTGATGATGTGTCATGCCATGTCAACATCCAAGAGTCATTCCACATCATCCAAGTTATTATGCCAACATCCACATTTCATTCAATGTCATCTTGGTTGCCACATTCGCCAAGAAAAGGTTGATGGTCGATGGTCGGGTTGGTGGAATTGGTGAAGCATTTTTGTATGCCAAAATGAAGGGTCGATGGTTGATGGTTGGGTCTATCGATTTAGTGATATCTTGAAAATATGTTATCAAAGGAATTCACTAATGGTCGATGGTCGGTTTGGTGAAATCGGCAGGATGTTTTTCATGTCTAAAGGAAATCTCTAATTGTTGATGGAGCTTGAATCAATGGTCCACATTGCTTCGACTTGGGTGATCAACGGTGGAGATTCATATGTGGGATTGGGAAAGGTTTAGAAGATCATTGGATAATATTACTCTTTATTTTGAGATTGATTACACAAATTAAAAGAATGTTACAATAGTAAAATAATTGATTTTCTATGAAATTTTAGGATTTTTGATGGTCATCAACTTGCAAGGGAATTTTGAGGCCCTAAACAATGTTTTAAGGTAGTCAAAAACATGAGAACTATGTGTATATTTGGTACACAAAGTATATGCATCTTAAATGAAAGAGCTCGGTGAGATATTTCCAATGAGATATCTAGGATGAAAAACATACCTCGTATGAGAAAGTTACAACTGAAACAATTAAGTTTATAATTTTGGCACCATTTTACTTCCAAAGGGCATAATGTTTTTCTCTGAAGTCAGTTTGGGGCCCAAGAGAAGTTTATAGAAAGCTGATGGACCATAGAAGACAACCATGAAGCTATATTTGTGATATGGATACGTGAAAATGTACAGGAAGAGGAAGAAGACATATGTAACATACAGGACTTAAAATGAGAAACAATCAAACTTCCACATACCATAACTTTCAACTTGGATATTGGATTTGGGAAAACAAATAGTCACTGGAAATTTATTGACAAGAATAATGCATCTATCAACCCATAATTTTGAATTGGGCACTAAAAATTTCTCAGAAAGTAGTAAAATAACTTGCAACGGTAAAAACGTAGCAATGAGTGGAAATTACAACTTAAGAAGGTTGTAAATTTTCGCTCAGAACTTAGAATGAGGCACAAGTATAGCCATTGGAGAGTTGTTTCAGAGAGGAACGTGTCAAAAGAATTAGATTTTGACTTGGTGCATTGTGTCCTTAATAAATTGATACAAATAATAACCTTTATTCTAATTAAATTTTTTATAGTATGCATGTTCTAACAATAATTATTATAATCACATTTCTTGCAGAATTATAGGTACAGGAAAAAAAACAATGGTTCTTATATGAGGAATAGAGTTATGGAATATGCCTAGGGATATTACAACCATGAGGAGGATGCCATAGGTCTACATGTTAGCATGGGAAATGTTGAGACGGAGTCTTTTGGAAGAAGAGGTAGGTAGGAGCATGTAACCATGAGAACCCGGAAAGAGAAGTGCAGAGCGATAAGAAATATAATGAAAGGATTATGAAGGCTTGGGAAGATATAATTCATATTCTAAATGTGTTTCATAGATAACCCAATAGAGACTCTGGCATAAAGAAAGCAGATACTGTTATAAAAGTGACATAATCTAGATCCCACAATAGAAGGAATGATCATGGGAAAGACAGGTAGTGAAGGAGTGTGAGTAGGTGCCATCATTCCTTAGAGTAATCCACTAGGAGAGATTGTGCAAGCTCATGGAAAAGGAGCATCCCAAGTGTGTCTCTTGCTAGGAGGTAGAGGAGAAGGGCTAAGGAATACATCTTGCAAGGTGAACTCGGGAAAATCAAGCCACCAATGTTTAATGGTGAGCATAGAAAGGGAGAAAAGGTTGAAGCATGGACGTTGTTGGAAATGAAGAAATATTTCCAACTACATGATTACCCCTCAAGTGTAGAAATCATAATTTCAACCTACCACCTACAGGGAAAGGAAACCATGTGGTGGGATCAACTTAAAAAACTAAACACCTTGATGAGAAGAAGGTCTTATGGAGACAGTTCAAAGGATATTTCCAAGAAAAAAAAAAATCAGAACATTACTATGAAAGCAAGGTGAAAGAGTTCTTCAAACTCAAGTTGGTAAGCATGAAAATGGATGAATATGAGAAGAGGTTCTTTGATTTGTTGAAGTATGTGGGCTTCACAAAGGATGAGAAGGTAAAAATCCAAAGGTTTCTAAGTGAACTTTCTATTTTGTTGTTGGGTGTTCTCAAATCCAATCATTGAATACATCTAAGAGGGTGGGTGTAAGAAGTCACACCCCATAGTGATTGGGAGCATGGGGTTGGGTACAATCATCTTGGGGAAGAGTGTAAGTCAAGCAAGCAAGAAAAATTGGGAAAACTTCATATGGGAAGAGGGGGTAGTTTTGGACAATCATGTTTTTACGTGAACAACAAGTACAGAAGAAGAGAGAAGAGAACTAGAGATGGAGAAACAATGAAGGTTAAATTATGGAGAATTTGTGGAGCTAAAGAATGAAGAAGCAAGTAGTTAGGATTTCATAAGAACCTAGTTTCTAGGTCTGAAGAGTGAACTCTTGTGAGAGTTGCACTAGAGAAACGAGCTTGTTTGTTGTTGTTTCCTAGTAGCTTTCCTAGTAGTGAGCTCCCTTGAGTCTCCAAGTAGTGGCATTCCTATTTATCTACATAGAGAGACCCTAAGAAATGATTGGGAGGCCTGATGGATTGAGAGCAGTGAAGGGGTACATTTTTTGGGTTGGGTAGGTCAAGAGGAAGAGAGATGGTGGAAAATCGAGATAGTTGTAAGAGACTACTAGTGGGTTGTGGGATTTTATGATCTGTGAGTTGACAATCATATATGTAACATAGCCAATCACCCACAGGATGGTCATGCTACTTCAAAACTGATTTCAAAATTCTAATAACAATTGTTTTTAAAAGAAACATGAAATACTATCATGCAATAATCAAGATTCATGTTACAACATAAAGGAAATGAAAAATATGTCATGCAAAACAATAACCATCAAGCATGCATAATATAAATTTGAATTTCAAAGACAATAATTAATACACAACAAAAATAAATATACAAGTAGAGAAACACATTACAAAGAGAACTTATCTTTATTAAAACCAATCACCAATTGGCCGCATACCAAGGACTGCATACCAAGGATGTCCCACCCAACCATATATGTTGTTATTCCAACTCAATAGCATGCCACCCCAAGCTAGGGCTATGAATCCACAAGGATGGTTCCAAGGTATCACTCAGCTCCCAAACCAATCATCACTTAAGCTCTCACAGGTTCTCAACACACAACAATCTGAATTAATCTAGCTCTCTTCTTTCCAGTATGCACAACCCAAGAGGATGGAACCCCTTCTCTTCCATGCATTCCCTCGGGCTATCCACCTCCTTCTAGGGCTCTAGTGCATCGAATCAAGAATATCCATGTTGGGACTCTCGGGATTCGTAGTTATGAGCAAAATTTAACACATTCCCATGCATACAAGCATCAATTTGTGGTTGGAATACACCAACAATTAATACAACTAACAAACAATGGCTCCTCTCCAACAATTTATTTTTTTTCCTTTTCCAATCCAAGATCAAAATGAATAAGGAATGATGATTGGGTGAACAAAATGAAGAGTGTGAGCAAGGAACAATGGGTGAACCCCCAAACAACCCAAAAATGGGTCTATATATTTACATGATATCAAGAACCATGTGGCCTTCCCCCAAGAAGCTCGTGTAATTGTTATTCTCCATAAAAACCAAAATGGGTAAATAAAATATAAAATAAATACTTACCACCCTTAATCCCCCTCTCTCATGGAATCATATCCCCCTATAACTCTTCTCATTGTCCGTCTAGAAGCCAACAATGTATTTTATTATTAATGATGATCAAACCATTACATTTCCTAGGCACTTCGACCTCTTTTAATTGTTTGAGCGCTCTAGACTTTCATCAAATAAAAAAAATACATTATTTAATATGGGGACTCAAAACTTGGGTATTACATCCCCCTCCCCCTTATTTTGGCATTGTCCTCAGTACATATACCAAATAGAAAATCAAAATTTGAAAATTATTCAAAAAGTTGCGAGGACTTTGCCTGCATGGCATCTTCATTCTCCCAAGTAGCATCTCCAGGACTGTAGCAGGTTCACTGAACTTTTACCAGTTCTATAACTCGATTCTAGAGAACTTTGACTTTTTTGTCCAATATGTGTATTGGTTGGACCTAAAAGTCTCCCCCTGGTTCTACCTAAATCAAATGCCAATCAATAACATGGTTAGGATCATGTACATAATTTTTCAACAAAGAGACATGAAATACATTATGCACATTCATGGAAACAAGGAATGCAAGCATGTGTACAACTCACCCTATTTTGTCCAATATTTCAAATGGACCACAAAATCTGGCTGCTAGCTTTGTACAGCTACCCAACTTCAATGACTTCTTGGGCTTCACTTTCAAAAATACGTTCTCTCCCACTTTAAACTCTCTAGTTGTCATGTTTTTATCTGCATAACTTTTTTTCTATCTTGTGTTGCCTTCAAATTTTTCTTAATTCTAACCATTTGGTCTTACATTTTCTTGAGATATTATGGACCATGTACCACTCTATCAACTGGGTTATCCCAACTCACTGGAGTATTGCATTTCCCACCATACAAAGCTTCAAATGGGATCATTTTCAACTAGCCTTTATACCCATTATGATAGGAAAACTCAACCAAATTCAAGTAATCTTCCCACTTAGATGGTTTATCCATCACATACATTCTTAACATGTCCTCAATCACTTGGTTGACTCTCTTTGTCTTCCCATTTGACTGTAGATGGTATGCGGTGTTAAAGTTCATATTTTTTTCAAATCCCTTGAATAATCCCCTCCAAAAGTTTGAAGTAGACTTTGTATCTCTATCTAATACAATTTCCTTAGGTATGCCATGCAACCTAGAAATCTCCCTCATGTAAATTTATGCAATATTTATGTGTCATTTTTACAGGGACAAAATGAGCAACCTTTGTCAATTTATCAACCATTACCATTGTTGGAAGCAGGCCCAGACGGAAAGAAAGGTGATTTTGGGAAAGAAGGCATGCACGAGGAAAGCGACAGCTGGAAGGAAAAGAAACACGCACACATGCATGGAAGACCTAACGATAGTAGGGTTAGGGTTTTGGTAATGTATTGTAATGGTTGAAGAGCTAGAAATGTATAAATAGAGATACCTAGGTCTCAGAGGAGGGAGGAGTCATATGTTATAGAGAGACTTGTTGTAGCGATTTGGTATGTAATATTTTTTTGTATAATCTACTTTTGTAAGATGTTGAGCTAGAGAAGATGGAGGAGGGTAGATCTTGAGGGTTAGATCGTAGGCTAAGGATCCTAGTGCGATCTAGTCCGCCCCATATAGATCTTACCCAACTGACAAGAGTTGTAAGCGCGCAGCATTGTAGTGACTGAACAACTATAATAAAATAGCTGAGAGACAAATCTTCATGGATGTAGCCCGGGGGGGTGAACCACGGTAATATATATGTTATATGATTGAATTAATATGTGTATTTATTTTCTTTCAATAGCCAGTGATAAGATAAATGAACGAGCAATTATATTTCCTGCATAAATCATAATAACAACGTATTGTGTTAATAAGTTACAATAGGACTCTCAGCGCACAGTTCTCAGATCTCCCACTCAATCCTAGGCTGCAAACACATGAGTCTTGTAGCCACCCATTAATACTATCTCGAATTAGACGGCGCAGTGCACCTTGTGCGTTGCGTTGCCTTCTGGTTTACCAGGGGGGAGATAGTTTTAGAGGCTTTGTTGGAAACCCAAACATACATCAACCCTGGGTCACTCAAGACAAGCTTAGATAAGGACATAAGTAACCAACAAATGGTTTTGTTTCCACTGGTAGGAATAGGAGAGGATTGAGTAGCTAAGATACGTCGAAGATCTGTGAAAAGATACGCAACATCTGTGGGACGCGGAGAAAAATAATATTAAAGCAGAAAAAAAAACAATGAGCTACTAGAAGAGGATGTTGAGACTGTGGAATTCCACAAAAGCAGAGATCGAAACTTGGCTAAGAACAAAAGAGTTGGAGTTTGCACAGAAAGATAACATAAACCCTAGAATAACACCCCGCAAACATCTTGAGAAATACGTGTTTACTAATTTACATGAAGTCTTTTTCTGTGATTTTCCACATTTATTGCAGGAGTGGATACTAAGGTTGAAGGATAACCATGCAACAAACTGGATCCAACAGTTAGAGTGGACCCCCATTCAGATTGAGCAGTTACAACAGGTGAACAAAAAATTCACCCGCGTAGTAGATTTTTGGCTCAACAGTATTGTGGCAGGCTTTATAACAGAGTTTGCAGTAGATATAGTGAATTCATACAACGCAGCAAAATAAGACTTTGTACAAGGAACTCAAGGAAGGTACAGTAGATTGTTGTATACTTCTATTAAGATACTTCTATATAACAAAGGCATAATGACAATGGAGTCAGACAATTAAACTTCCCTACATGCATGGGGGAAGGAGGGAAGCACTAACAGAAAGAGAAGAAATGGAAGAACGAAAGGATAAGGGAAAGAAGGAGGAAACCTTGGACCCAATCATGATGGATGATGACTAGATCAAGCGGATCATGGCGACAGCTGGAAATATGCATAGCAGAGTACCCTACCAATACAAGGTGAATACCAAGAAGAGAGTCATAGCTGCGAGGGAAAGCTTGGCAAGAAACAAGGAAGAGGTAGAGGATCTCTGGGATGTGGAGCAGATTGAGGAAATCCTACGTTCAACATATGAGAGGAAGACGAGAGGTCCAAGAATGGGAAGAGAAGGCAACAATCATATCCATATTAATGTCAGTGTGAAACCCATAAACCCATGTGCAACTAATACACAAAATAGAACACCACCGTTTAGACAACCGAAGTTCAGAAGAAGTCAGACAGTAGGAAGTACATCTACATAAGGAACAACAACTGGAGGAGCCAGTTCAGGTAGTACTAGTCAAGTATCTACACCACGTGGAGGTAGTAGTTCAAAGTCCTGAATGGCAGGACACGATCCCACCATCAGGTTACCAAAATTCAAAGGAGAAGCGACAAAAGACCCTGAGAAACACTTGTTCATTTGTGCAAAGATCTGGGAAGAAAAACAGATCACTGATAAGGATACCAAATTGGCGCAGTTAGATATTATGCTAAGAGACCGGGCATTAGATTGGTACATGAATCTAGACGCAAATAGTGCACCTGGGATGAGAAGGACACTAATAGACATTATGAAGTTATTGATTAATGAGTTCCAGAAGCCGATATTAGAGGATCAATACATGAATGAGATGATAGAAATCCGACAGAAACTAGGAGAATCTATTTTGGAAATTGACCAATGATTCAAGCGTTTAAAAGGAAATTTGAAATATCTTATGACCGATATGCAACATCGGCACCTGCTCGTCAATTCACTGCTACCACACTTAAAATACCCATTGTGACAACAAAAGTTCCAGACGCGAGCAGAGGCTCTGTAGGCAGCCCTAACACTGGAAGAAAACCATTATCAACAGATGGACCCAGCCATCGAGGAACTGAAGGAGGATTTGAAGAACGTAACATTTCAGCTAAACCAAATTAAGTGCAAGGACAAACGAGAAGTCATTTGGTGCACCACATGCAGGACGGAAGGACACCACATGAACGAATGTCCAACATTTGCGTAGTATATGGTAGTAGGAATGCCAAATATGTTACCAAAAGGAGGAATATGGTGCGAAGTATGTAAGAAACCAGGCCACGATCCATATCACTGCCCAATGATGCAAAAATACTAGATAGTCCCAAAGATTTCGTATTGCAACTTTTGCAAGTCAATGGGCCATGACAACAAAGATTGTAGAACTATGGATCTAATGCGAGAAAGGACAACATATGCATACAAAGTGTAGGAAGAAATGATGAATGAGCAAGTCGCACCACAATTTAATCAAGTCCCAGCCCCATACACCACTGTGCAGTAGCAGTTATAGTACTGCATAGCAACCATACAATACAGCGCAACCTCGGTGCAATACCGTGCAACCGCATTACAACACAGTGCAACCTTAGTACAATACTATGCAGTATAATCAGGCGCCACAGTATAACACATCGATAAGATATAGAGTAGTCTACAGAGGTGGAGGACGTGTGAGAGGGGATTTTGGACGAGGTAGAGGACTAGTGGTATGCCACAATTGCCAACAACCGGGACATTATGCAAGGGACTTCCCACTTCTACCAGGAACTTGTATCTATTGTCGCACATCGGACCATGATACAAAAGAATGCCCAACACTATTAGTAAAGATCTAGGAAAAGAGGAACCAGAACAACTAGAATGTTCAGTGGATTTTAGCCAAAGCGAGGGACAAAGGACGGAACATCAACATAGTTACTCACGGAGGAGCTAAAATAGGAAACGACGTAGTCTGACAAGAGCCAGTACAAAACTAGTGGATGAAGAAGAACACTGAACCAAGGAAGCAGTTCGACCCACAAACAGAGAAGGACATATTTAAACAAGCCAGACAAGAATTTTAGAAGGAAGACATGGTGTAGACTTCAACTGTGCAACAAAGTAAGGAAGCATCGAAATACGAGATGCATCCGTTATTGGATCATACCAACGAGATGCAATCCATGGGACAAGTAAGTACAATCAAAGGATTTTTTCAATCATGTGTACAAGTATTAAGTGACCCATCATCTGTTAAAATATTGCAAAATATACTAGAAAAATGTAGCATCAAGACAGGAGGAAAAATAGAGGCAAAAATAGTCAATCACCTACATACAAGGAGAAGAACAAGTAGATAATTTAGACTCAATGCCAATATCAGATATTTCAACATGGGAGACATCATATTGGAACTAGGATCTGAAGTTAATGTATTACCAAAGAAGACATGGAAATGCATGGGAGAGCCCACATTAGGATATTCATCTGTTCAATTGAAACTAGCAAACCAACACAGAGTCCTACCAATCAATAGACTAAAATGAGTGACAGTAGACCTAGATGGAGTGTGCACTAAAGAAGACTTTGAAGTGATTGAAATAGTGGATGACACAACACCATATCCAGCGTTGTTTGGTTTGGATTGGGCGTTTGAAAACTGGGCCATAATCAATCTCAAGACAAGAAAAATGACATTTTAGTCAGGTGAATACAGGGTCATCGCGCCATTAGACCCATCAGAAGGAGAAAGGTTTGTAGAACCTACTTGCTTAGACTTAGAGGAAATTGACCAGTTGTACAGAATAACTGCACGTGATGAGGATTACATAAACCCAACTGCAGATGGAATACTTAGTTGGCGAAGCATTACTTCATGTGCGGAAAACTCAGATACCAAATTAGAAAACTGGCAACAAAGGCTACATGAAGTTTCTACGATAATATGTGCATGAATAGACTGCGTAGTAAGATGGGTAGGCACAGAGATAAGGAACCCACCCAGTTTCCACAGAATAAACGATTTGGAAACATTCTTAGCATAGTACAAAGATGCAGTTTTAGAGAATCAAAGACTGTTAGCACTTGATATAGCACTCAAGGCCACACCTACAAGATGGAGGGGCGCACACAAAGAGACAATCACATACTGGTACCAATGTAAGTGGTTACTGCGCATAAGTTTTGGTGTCAAACAACAGAAGTATGATGGACAAGGAGCGCCAGCGAAACACTTGGAGAAGTGTAGAACGTTGTGGAAAATGACACCCCTAGAGGAATAGCCTCATCATTTCATACACACTCTAGAGGGCATACCAGCAAACTGGTATACAGACCAGGAACTGTGTAAATTAACTATGACCTGGAGGACATTGCAACAGAACTTTACAGTCACTTTCTCATTCGAGCATGAGAACCCCATAATAGATGCAAATCTTAAACATATAAGAGGAGTGATATTCGTCAAAGAACCAAAAGTTGAACTCATCACAGAAGAACAACAGCAGAACAAACAGACAGTCAAATAACTATTTTCATGTTACCATGTGTAGGAGGAAGCACCAGAGGAAGACGATCCATGCAATATTCAGATCGAGGAAGCAGAAGACGAAAGAGAAGTGGAAGGTCCACCTATAGAATCAGAAGTGATTGTCGCGTCGATCAAGGTAAAGAAATTCAACATTGGGACAGTTGAGAATCCCAAAATGGCTAGCATTGAAGACTACTGGGATGAACAAATAGTAGAAAGCATAACAGAGTTACTGTGTGAGTACAACGACCTGTTTCCCACAACATTTATAGAGATGAAATTTATAGCAGGAGAACTAGGAGAAATGAAGATACCACTCATATCTGATGCAAGACTGATCAGACAGCGACCATACAGACTAAACCCGATATATAAGCAAAAATTCAAAGTTGAGATCGACAGGATGCTCGAAGACTGAATCATATAACGGGTCAAAGAATTGGAATGGATATGCCCGATGGTAGTTTAGGACAAAAAAAAGGAGGGATATAGATATGCGTCGACTTGAGGAAGTTGATCGATGCATGCCTACATGACCCGTTCCCTACACCTTTCACGGATGAATTGTTGGAGAACGTAGGAGGACATGATGCTTATTCATTCATTGATGGATTCTCAGGCTACCATCAAATCAAGATAGCACAGGAAGACAGATACAAGACCATGTTTGCGACAGAATGGGGATCCTACCAGTACATAGTCATTCCGTTTAGAATGAAGAATGCATCGACAATATTTTCTAGAGTGGTCATCGTCTTGTTTAAGGAATTCATCCATCACTTTCTTGAGGTATATCTGGACGACTTGATAGTCTATAGCCTATTTAAATACCATGTAGCGGTCTTACGACTGATGTTAGAAAGACATAGGCAGTTCCATATATCATTAAACATAAAGAAATGCATATTCGGAACACTGTTTGGGATATTATTGGGCCATATAGTATTCAGACAAAGTTTACTAGTAGATCCTACAAAAATTGTTGTAATTGTTAACTTACCACCATTGAAAACAATCTGTCAATTAAGAGAGACATTAGGACACACAGGATACTATAGAAAGTTCATCAAAGCATACACACAGATTACCGTGCCAATGGAGAAACTGTTAAGAAAGGATACAAAGTTTCAGTGGAACGACAACTGTCAACTCGGTTTGGATACCCTAAAGGAAAAAATGGTCACCACGCTAATACTAGTATTTCCAGACTGGGAGAAGACATTCCACATCCATGTAGATGCATCAGCCATAGCACTTGGAGCTATCTTAGCGCAGCCAGGAGTGGGGGATTTGGATCACCCCATATCATTTCCAAGTCGGAAGTTGTCAAAATCAAAGTAGAACTATAACACTACAGAGAGAGAAGGCCTAGCTATGGTCTACGCACTGCAGAAGTTTAGACATTACTTATTGGGGAAACACTTTAAGATGCTCACAGATCACTCGGCCCTTAAATACCTAGTCAACAAGCCAGTGTTGGGGGGGAGAATTTGTTGATGGTTACTACTATTTCAATAATTTGACTTTGAGGTAATAGTCAAGCCAGGGAAATTGAATGTAGGACCTGACCACCTATCAAGGGTCACAAACGGGGAAGAACCTACGAACTTAGAGGACAACTTCCTAGACGCATAATTATTTTCAGTCCAGATCGTTGATGAATACTTTGCAAATATTATTTGGTACTTGAGAACAGGTACTGCAACGCCGAAATACAACACCGTGTAGAAAAAAAATCTGGTAGTCTGGGTTGCAGACTATCAACTGATCACGGGACACTTATACAAAATGGGCGTAGATAGCATCTTGCAAAGATATGTGTTAGAACACAAAATACCAAGAGTTTTATCAAAAGTCCATGAGGGAATAATAGGAGGGAATTATGCAGGCAAATTTACTACACAGAAGGTATTGCACACAGGTCTATGGTGGTCGACCATTCACCAAGACTCAATAGAGTACTGTCAAAGATACGATGTCTATCAAAGGGTAGGTAAACCCAGCAGAAGGGAAAATATGCCATTACGACCATAGGTAACATTGCAGGCATTAATCGATAAGTGGGAAATAGACTTTGTGGGACCAATCAACCCACCAGCAAAAAGAACAGGAGAAAGGTACATTATCCCCGCAACAGAATACCTAACAAGATGAGCGGAAGCCGCACTAGTGAAGGATTGTAGCGCAGAAATAGCAACACACTTTCTCTTTGAACAAGTAATCACTAGATTTGGGTGCCCACAAGTTTTGATGAGCAACCAAGGCATGCACTTCATAAACAACACTATCAATGCTATGACTGACGATTTTGAAGTCCATCATCAGAAAAGTACACCATATTACCCACAGGCGAATGTCACAGTAAAATCGTTCAACAAAATCCTTGAGAATGCACTGACGAAGATCTGTAATGTCAACATGGACAATTAGGACCTTAAAATACCAACAATATTGTGGGCCTACAGGACTATGTGCAATAAATTGACAGGGCACACGCCATTTAAACTAGTATATGGTCAGGGAGCAGTGGTGCCATTAGAATTTTTGGTATCCATTATGCATGTAGCAAAAACTACACACATGATGGAACGACACGCAGTACAAGAGAGACTAAACCAATTGATGACCATGGAGGAGGATCGGATCTTAGCAAGTTTCCACCAACAAGTTCAGAAATCAAGGGATAAAGCTTGTCATGACCGACACATCAAGAAGAAAACGTTCAAGGAATGATCCATAATCGGATCCAGAAGCCTTACAGGGCTTAAAAATGCTCAAAAATGAAAGTGATCGAAATGCGATGAAACCAGCACCATTGTGTCCATCTCGTCTTCCTGATTCTGGCGATATATTTACTTTGTCAAACAGGCTCCGTATGAGCAAGATATCGCGTTATGTCCGAAAAGGCAAACAAGCAAAAAAATGGGATGATTGTACAGGCCGTACGGTCCGTACAGGTGACGTGGCAACTCCAGGAGGTGACACATGGCAGGCTCATTTGGTGTACGGGCAGACAGTTGGGCCAATCCATGGGTGACATGCATCACCACTGTAAGGGTGACATGTGGCACGGATGACGTCAGTAGGTATGGTGGCAAACACGTGGCAGGCTGACAGGGCAGTACGGCAGTTGACGCATGGCAGGTGACGTGGATGAATCAGCGATCGACATTTGGCATATATTGGTTGGTTGTTGAGGTGCCACATGGCCCAGTCATGGGCTGCAACGTGGAACCATGTGGTTGGTTGATGGTTTTGTACAAAATATATGTGGGTTCATCGGGGTCGAACCCCCGACCTTCCTCCGGGTAACGAACTGGCAAGACCGGGCTAACCGCCCGGCCCACAGGTAGTATTTATTAGCTATATGCCAAAATTTGTATTTGAATTTGAATAGAGTTTTGGTCGGAGGTTGGAAGGGCTGGGGCCTAGCCCCAGCCCTTGGTTGTATTACCGCCATATGGCTATGGGCGCGGAGGATTAACGGTCAGCGCCAAGGTTAAGCCCATGGTTCCAGGCCTAACTCCATGGGACTCGAACCGCTACCACACAGAGCGCAGGGAGGTTACATCGTTGGCCCGTGGATATATGCTAGCCCACAGAACCAGAAGCTGGAGCGCGAGGAAAGTGATCCAGCGCATAGCCCGAGGGGCTAGCGCTTGGCCACATGGTCCATATGACCATGCCAGAGGGGGCGCGCGCCGGATGAAGGGGGCTAATGCCCGAATTTAGCCAAAAAGTGGATTTTCTATTAATTTTTGGGATTTTTAATGATTCTAAGCCTGTAATTAATAGATTTTCTCCATTTTGGGGAGATATTGGGCATTTTTGGAGCCCAAATTTTGGGAGGAAGTTGGAGATGAACAACCAACTTCAAATCTATATAAACTAGGCCTGTTTGAGGCCATGGAGGACAGTCAAGGATAGAAAAGAGTAGAGTTATGCTGAAGGAAAGCCAAGCCAAAGCCATTTTTATGCAGGGAAGATATTGAGGAGCAGACGTTGTCGAGTCATTTTTGGGAGCTTCGGACGTCCATTCAGCGTGTCATTTTCTTTGCAGGGTTCTAAAGATCTAGATGAACATGACCAGATCATTCTTGTAGCCAATTGGCACTGCTGCGATGTACTTTTGAGCTTTTGAACAGAAATAAAGAAGCCTCCCCCACAGAGACAAAGGCCCGGAGACGTAGGCAAAGTTGTGTCGAACTCTGTTATCAATCTGCGTGTTATGGTTTGCTATCTAGTATTTCATTTCAGATCTGCATATGTGTATATGGCTGTCATAATTCCTCTTCTTTCCTCATTCTTTCATTAAGTTTTCTCAAATGGTTAATTAATGCATGCAAAATTAAAACTCAACCATAGTCATTAAAAGATCCTACGGATCAAGGAAGGAGATTTAGTGTTGATGTAGGACAACAAATCCATTCAGCACCCAGGAAAAATCAGAATGCACTAGTTAGGACCATACGAAGTAAAGACTGTCACAGAGGGAGGATATGTACAGTTGAAAGACTTAGCAAGCACAGAAATTAGAGGGATGATCAACGGGAGCCGACTGAAGTCGTACAAGGATATTCTACCACCCACTACTTGAAAAATCA
>JZKD02S2228320.1:168954-179877 GCA_000966675.3 Picea glauca
ACTACTCCTGAACAATTTAAATCTCCATCCGTGTCTCTTCCTTGAGTGCGTTTTTTGGGAGGTCACTGAAATACAGAGACCCCGTGCAGCAATAACCACCTCGTGAGCAATAACCTGCGTCCATTGGCTTTGGGTTTTTGACTACGACTAGTTGGACCCAGGGTAGTTGGTGCGTAACTACTCAGACTGGCCACTTTGACTGATATTGGTTTCATTATTCTATGACCAAAATGGACCATTTTCCCAAAATAAGTACACTCATCTGATTACTGTGGGGTCACCTGCCTTGCGTGATTCCTCGAATATGGGAACACTGACATGGGCCCAGGGACCAGAGCCAACAATCCTAGAAGACTGCACCTTTTGGTCATAATGCCAAAGTTTGAATCTGGTTGGATATCCCAATATTCTGCACCTTAACTTAGCCTTTTGAGCCTAGTCGTAAATTCTTTTCTGGGCCATCACCTGAAATTATATCGTAGACAATGACATTTAAACACAGGCTGCTTTCGTTGCAAATATCTGATGATTATTTGAAAATGACTTTCTCTGATACAGTGCCTGAAATTGTAATGTGAAGTTTGAACAGTCCATGTTTGCAGATAAGTGTCAATGTTTGGATCTGAAATTCTTTTCAGTTTCCAAGAATAGGTGATCCTTTGCATATCAGCACCCCTTGCCCCTCCCGCTTTCCCTGGTCCCTTGTTTTGGAAATGCTTCAAGAAACGTGCCCAGGGGGTTTCCATTGCAAAGAGCATATTTCCTCAGCTTAGGTGTTAGGTATTCCAGCAAAATTTCATGGGACTTGTACCCACCCTCATAGGCCTTTTTCCTTTAAAACTATGCCACATGGATGACGTAGATAACAGAGAATAATAACCAGTGGACAGCTTAACACTGTGTCAACCTCAGTGGACCTTCGTCGATTGTCTTGGCCAATGCCCTGTTCTTCGATAGACATTGTGCAAATTCAAGGTGTGCAGGAAAGTAGAGAAACAAAATGGACCATCTACGAAAATGTCAAACATTATAATATTTATTCTGTATCAACTGTTTAGCAAAGTAATTTTAGCCATTGGATACAGTTGATCCTTTGTTATGGAGCTCTGGATTTATAGAGCATGCTTCTTTTGGCTTAGGAGAGGGGTATTTATTTCACCAAAATTTCCATGGGAGTTGAAACGCCTTTCATCGATTTCATTTCTTTGAAATTTATACGGTTATACGGTTATACCATATTAGTGAGGCAAATCACAGTTAATGGTACTTAGTGAAAGGATTAACTTTCTGTGCTTATATTTTTTTAGAAGTAAATTATGTGAGAATTTATGAAACATAACTTTTAGAGTAGACACTTCATCCATCGTCTAAAAAAAACTATACATTATAATTAATTGTAAAAACCTACACACTAATACTCTATCAACCTCAACAGTGAAAAAAATGTCAAAGTTAACCTGACCAAATACTATCCCATATTTTTCAATATATATTTTGCAAATTCAATGGGTCTGCAGAGAAGCCAAATGAATAATCTCTGAATACACCAACGATAAAGATATTTATTATGTACCATCTAGCAAAGTAATTTTATACCAACTGTCTAGCAAAGTAATTTTAGTCGTTAGGAAGCAGTTAATCCTTTTCTATAGTGTGGATATATGGAGCAGCCCCGCTACTCATGCTCAAACCAACATACTGCTTTATCTTTAATTGCTTTACACATTCATTCATAGACCCATAATATGAGAATGAAATCATCTCATGAAAAGAAAAGCTCTGCAAATAAGGCTGGTGCTTTGTTCTCTGTTGAATGTCAATTTTTACTGTACTTTTACCATACTTGTGTTGTAAATTGCAATTCTACAACCAGCTTAAATTCATTTTAATCACAATTTTATAAAACCAACTTAAATTCATTTTAACCACAGTTTTATTAAATCCTGCTTAGGATAAAAAGAAATTGGAGCTTCAAACTTCTTAGTGCTTAATATATCCCAAGTTAAAATGAATATACAGTTAAGATGGACATACTATAATTTATTTTATTTTTATTATTATGAATATACTGCATTTCTATTATTATAGTCCGATATTGTTTGTTCATTTTTACAGGAGGGACTTCCACTTCTTTATTTTAGTTTATTAGGGTTAGGTTACATCACATATCTTATCCATATTGTGGATGTAGAATGCACCTGGCTTCTGGCTTCTCTACGTACAGTTATTGAAAATTACAATTTCTAACCACCAGTGGAATCATGCCCCGTTGGCATGGTGTTGCAAGTTTATCAACAGTCATCTGAAACCTTTTCCAACAAGTAACAGAAAACTATTCAAAACAAACCCAATTTGATGGAAAAGCTTAGAATTTTATAGATCGAGTTAGCTTGTGATGTGGTGGCCAATGTTTATATCGTCTTCTCTGGCAACTGACGGGAGACATTAAGGGAGTAGGTGTTTTCTATGTCATGCAAATAATAGTACCACATGTACATACAGTATGCATGGGGTAGCTGCTTCAATGAGCACAAGAAACCTGAATTTCCTGACCTCCTGTACCTGGGCCTTTAACTGTTAATGAATTGGTGTCATTATCACGAGAGGGCAAATACGTAAACCTGACACTGCTCCAAAATCTTTCAGATTGCTGTACACCATTCAGTTGTTGAAGTTCAGAGTTCAAACATAACTCCATGCTTATTAAAAACCCACATTCTCAAACATAACTCCATGCTTATTAAGAACCCACATTCTCATGTTGGCTTAGGAAGTCCCCACTAGTCGCTTACGCTGAGAGGTCCACACAGATTGCTTACAAGTTCAGAGTTCAAACATAACTTCAGAGTTCAAACATAAGTCCATGCTTATTAAGAACCCACATTCTCATGTTGGCTTGGGAAGTCCCCACTAGTCGCTTACCCTGGGAGGTCCACACAGATTGCTTACAAAGATGTTGATTCCACACAGATTGCTTAAAAAGATGTTGATTGTCGAGTCCATCCGTGAAGGATGCCTCACCTCCAACACAAAATTGAATTGTAGAACACAATTGCTGATGTTTAGGCCTCGGTCAGGTGTGACCATGCTAATCAAGTAGACACATTCAGTTGATGCCATAGGTGATCTTTTGTCCAATCATGTTGGATAAGCATCATAAGCGAGTTCAAGTGAAAGAGGTCTACCTATCACACGCACCGGTCAGGTTCCACAAAATGACATGCACTTCCTTAAGTGTAATGTTCTTTGAAGAATGCATCCATTTCAAACGAGGCAATAAGCCCATTCAATAGTGTACACTGCAATACATGCTAATTAATACAATTTAGAACAGAAGACAGGTAGACAACAATGTTAACTTCCAACAACGTTTTAGTGAAACAGATGAGCATAGGATCATGAACAAAGAAACAGAAAACTGTGGTCGCCCCTGGCTGCAGAAATTAAATGAGATCAATCAAGGATGAACACAAATTCATGCCAAGCCATGGATGAAAACATTTGAATTAATCTAGGCCCCCAAAAAGTACAAATTAATTGAAAGAAAGCACTTTTAACTTACAAGTGATGGATATCTTGTCAACAATGAAATAAACTAAAGCAATCGATAGTTACAACATATCATCCATTAGCAAAAATTTGTCAATTGCTCTGTCTGTTCATAGGGTTTTCTTGGTAACACCTGAATACCTTGCCTATACAAGAACTAATTTTTGACAGAACAATGATATATGAAAGGTTACACTGTAGAACTGTTCTCAACAGCAGATCCGAGATATTGAATAAAATACCTTCAGTTTGTGACTTGAAAAGTTATGGGAAACCTCTCAATAGGCAAAGGTTATTCAATAGGTAAGGATGCTGTACGACCACATAGGAAAAACAATTGAACCATGTGGCTGCTGATGCATCATGCACTCTCAAAAAATTAACAAAATTACAGCACCAATTACGTAGGTCGAGCAGAAACTACTCAACAAATGTGTACAATATCGGGTGAACTAATCAGTGTGGCCATGCTTAAATTTTACTTCTGTACCTCACTAGCTTGGCCAGTGTCTCTTGGGCAGCAAGTGTTTGGAGATGATCATGTCCCAACATCACTGTCCTGATGCTGATACAGGTCCTGCATAGTTCTTCACCTGCATCAAATTGCCCTCCCCTTAGCATTAACTTTGCTCGGGTTTCCAGAAGTAAGGCCTTCAACAGAGTGACATCCTGCCAGACATACTCATCCACATGATAACCTGAATGAGCTGCTTTTTTACAACACAAAGATCTATCACACCAATCCTCAATCTGTGACACAAAGGATTTCTCCACTTCCTCCAGTGCATTAGTGCACAGCCTTAGGAGCTCCATGGAAGCATGGCATCGAGAAAATACTGTAAAGGCACGAACTGCAAGTGGAAGAACTCCTCTCTTAATGAACAAAATCAACTCCATCACTTTGAATTCTACAATCACTGGATCATTCCCAAATCCAAATAAAAGGAAGCAGGCTGCCCAAAAATGTTCAGGGTGGACAGAAATGATTCCCTTCTTCTTGATCCCTTGGACCATAGCTTTGGCAGCTGGGACACCTCCTTTCTTCCGAGCATATAGCTGAATTATTTCATGAAAATGAATCCATCCCTGCCTGCTTGTTCTTTTCGCAATGCCAAATCGAAGTAACAAAGCAACAGCATCTGCCTCCCATCTCTTAGTTTGAGAAGCTAAAAAGCAGCAGCACAAGAATCTGAGGCATTTCTTTGGGAGATACATCCCACTTCTATTGGCAGAAACCTTGTGGGCTGCAGAGGCTAGTAGGGAGACTGGGATGGGAGCAGGTGCAAACCACCCACCAACCCAAACCATTCTGGAAGCCAGACTCCGTGGTCTATTTGCATGGTTAAGAATAGAAAAAATCACCCCTAAAAGTTGCACAAGGAATGGATTATTCTTCAATGTTGGATCATCCCTCACGGTCCATGTTAATTCTCGTAAGGGTACCTTATTGATGGCCTCCAACAGTGCAGAGGGAGTAATTGAAAGCTCTGAAAGGAGTGTTCCAACAATCCCCAAACCAAAAGTCAACCGACCCAACTTCTCCTCTATGGTTCTCAATGCATCCAACTCCTGAGAAAGAAAATCTTTTTTCCCCTTCATCAGAAGCATTGCCTGAACTCCAGATAGATACGATAACTCTAGAGGCTTAAAATTCATTACATTTGGAAGCCGAGTAGTGATTATCACATGGGTAGCTGCATTAATACGAGGGAGCAACTCCAAAATGTCTCTACCATCCCACCAATCCATCTCACTTTCCAAATTGTCAATAACAAGCAAATACGGTACATCTCTTAACAATTCTCTCCTGATTCTCTGTAAGGCCTCATGTTCCTGTTCCTCGAAAGTCCTAATACGACCTTTTTCAGGACACATTTGGGTCTCTGTACTGACATCCAAACCTAAAAGCAGAGATAAATTCAGAAAATTTTGCCGAAAGTACCTGGCCTCTCCCCCCACCCATAACACCATTCTGTACCGCTGTGAGTTCCTGTAAGCAAATTCCAGAGCCAGTTCAGTCTTTCCTATTCCTGAAACTCCATGGATGCAGGCAATCCCACTGCCATATGACAGATTTCGAGATTCTGCTCTACTATTGTCATCCTTGTGCTTATGACCATGTCTTGACCTGTGTGCCGACTTTGCTTTCATACGCAATTTCTGTGGACTTCTTCCTCTGTTTACTAGCTCTAGAGGAGGCTCAATCCAAGCTTCTAAGGTGGGCTCTTTGCATCTTTTTGTTTCCAAATGCCCTCTACTTTTATGTTTGAGAGTATCTGCCTCCTTCTTGCCTTCCAGCCAAGCACATCTATCTGCATCACTTTTTCTCCGTTCTACATAACCCTCTGTAAAACCCAATCCCTTCATATTAGCCCACATATCCACATCGCTTCTTCTTCTCGGCATGAAGCTCTCTGCACTTTCTTGCCCTCTATCCTTCTCGTATCCTCCAAAACAACACAATTGAAAATCCTCTTCATCATCAGCATCCCTTCCAAACAAAATGTTCTCAATCTCAATCAGTTCCTTCTCCCTTCCTACAAACCCAGTATTTCGCAGGAAAGGAAACTCTTCCCCATCTACTCTTTCCTTCTTCACCCTCTCCCTCTCTGCAACTGATCTCCTCCCTAGCCTACTACCCAACAAACTAACAGCCCTTAAAATGCAGTTCCTCCAATTGACCCTATTAGCCTCCAATTTCCATTCCTGGATTCTCCCAAGCCCTTCAATAGCTTCCCTCCATTCCTTTTCCTGCACTCCGCAGATCCTCCACAGTTCACCCCCTTGCTTCTCCCAAAACTCGCCCTTCTTCTCAACGATATCATTTGCCGAGCAATCTGATTGTGCAAGGTCAAAAAATATTGGGACCAGGTTCTTCCGCTGCAAAAACACCCTGATTTCCTCAATGCCAAAGGGGTTGAAGAATGTACTCCTGGTTACGATCACAACACCAAAAGTTGCAGACGAGAGGATTCTATCGGCAATGTCATGGCTCTGACTGTCAGAATACCGGGCTCTGTCTGCTGCAAAGCAGGCTATGCCCTGAAGCTCGAGTTCAGCATGAAGCCATTTTGAAAACCGAAGCAACTTGGAGTTCTGCCCATGAATTCCAATGTAAACATCACAGCTTCTTAGCTTGCTTGATGAGGGAGGAGACATGGGCCCTTTAGCAAAGGACACCCGAGGCACAGGGAATGAAAATGACACTCGAGGAGGGGCATGATCAGAGGCTGCCTGTGCTCTAGACCTCTGGATGTCATCCGAGAAATCCTCAGAGACATAGTTTGTTAGATGGATACTGTGACTTTGAACACAGTTTGCCAGATCGATACTGTCATTTTCTGCTGGGGGGGTATAAGAAGAACTTGGGATATCATCTGAATGCGAACCTGACTGTGAAAAAGGGGAATACTCTAGTTCTTGCTGCTGCTGCTGCTGCTTCTGTTGCTGCTTCTGTTGTTGCTGCTCAACATCATTGGGCAACTGCAGAAAGCCTGATGAATTGGGGGACAAGTAGGGGGAATCAGAGGCAGAACCATGGGGCAATTGCAATAATAAGCCTGCTGCATTTGGTGACAGCAAGGGTGACTGAGAATCATTGGGCAATTGCAGAAGCCTTGGGGATAAGAATGGGGACTGTGAGGCCGAAACGAAGGCTGATGAGGCAGGGGAGAAGTTTGTGGGGGAGTTGTACAGGGATGAATCTGACAAGTTTGGAAGCAATGGAGATGAAGCCTTGGGTGGGGAGACTGATGAATTCTTGGGATGAAAATCTGAGAATCTCACTGTTAATGGCTTCAATCTAGGCTTAGTTTTAGAAGGAGACAAAGTTTGAACACCACCAATAGCAGAAGAAGTGTCAAGATCAATATGAAAAGCAGAGGATGGTGTCTGTGACTCGGACTTTTCTGCACTGTCCATGTAGAAAAAGCCTGAATGGATCTATTATAGATGATAGGTCAATCAATACCTCTGAACCAGTGGATAATTACATGCCTCATACTATAATCTACATACTAGACCATACTCAATATTCACTGTATGCTTTTCACAATACCCAAATCAGTTCTCATTGTTTATCAATATCTTAATACTCAAATCTGGTTCTCCTTACCTCATGAGCTTCCTTGTAGCATTGCTTGATCCTGAAAATGCCCACCAACCTGAACCTTGCAGACCTATATTCAAAAATAGTTATAACGATGATGATTTCGCGTTATTCAAAATAATTCTACTACTGTTTGAATGGGCTTGCAGGCCTGAAGCGTCTCTCCTTCCCATCCATTCAATATAATAGAAAAAACAATATGCTCAGAAGCCAGACCTCGGGAGCAAAGTCTTTCACAGATGCATTGTTCAATTCCCCATGCACAAGCTCCGAAATCCCATATACAAACAAAATATTACTCCTAACAGGCGGTACTGTCATTACCATCTCGTATGTTGGGCCTCTTAAGGGAAACAACACGACCAAATATCCGCCAAATTTGGCGTTTTTCCGAGGCCAATCTCTCTGCTAAACTATCATTTTCCAAGAACCATCTGCTTTGGTTGTCCAAATTCAAATCAATTTTTGAGTTGGCCGATCAAGTTTTGAGCTGGCGAAGTTGAGTGGTCCTATCTGTTTGCTCTGCAACCACGTGATTAGAATTCCATACCTTAATCTTGTTATTTGAGAATTGGATTCTCACTTCAGTTTGGGAGGTGCAAGAATTGTTTATAAATTTTCGATAATTATAATATTGGTTTTAATTATGTTTTATTAAAAAAGACAAAATCAAATATTTATTAAATTTTATACTTTTCCAATTCAATTTTAACTGACTTATCATTTTTCAATATTCATTTACTTCTCCAAATTCATCAAATTCATATTGTTGTTTAACCGGGTAATCCATTTTTGAATTGACTAAGACCAGTTTTCTTATCTGTTTACTTAACATTTAACATTGATGTGGTCATAAGTTTATACTGACTTTGTATAATTTAAATGGTAATTTATAACTTTGGAAAATAAAGTTTGTATTATTTATATTAATAAGTTATAAATAATAATAATAATATAATTTTAAGGTTATAATTAAGTTAGATATTAAATTAGTGTATGAGATTTTTTTGTTTGATGTATAAGATCAGTTGTTTATGAGATGATTTTTTTTGCTTAGTCATTTAATTACTAAAATTTACAAAGGTGTACATACCCTACCCTACTCCCTAATTAAATTATTACAATTATATATAAACTTGTTTTTCTTAATGATTTTTTTTACCTTGTATTCATGTGACCACAATTGTGTTAAACTAGTTTTAGTTATTGCATTCATGTGATCACGATTGTGTTATACTATTTTTAGTTATTACAATAAGATAAGTCAATATGTTTGGTGTATGACTCCCTTGTTGGTGGGACAAGGGACCCCCTCCACCCAATGATTTGACTATTGAAGTCTATCATAATTTTGAAGATACTATTTGCTAAATTCACATTACTAATATACAATTTTATATCATCATAATCTACTTACATTGTTTTACTTTACATGCAGTTTTTCAAACTATTTTTAAGATACAAATTTATTGGAATGTTCATATTTACTATTAGGAAATTCTCATTAAAATGTAAATAAATTATATTATTTAATTTTATATTTAAATTACTAAAAGTAATTTTAAAATATAAATGTAAAAAAAAAAGAAAAGTGTATTGACTATATTTTTAAGATGTAAATGGAAATTCAAATTTATCATTTATAAATTTTTAATCATTATAACCTTAACTTTATATAATATTTAATCTTTATCATAATATTTAATTTTATTAACAATTTTCCAATTAATTTTAAAATAAAAATATTTTTATTTATAAAATTTTGGATCAATATATTATTTTATTTCAAAATAAAAATTATTCTTAAAATAAAAAAACTTATTTTAACATAACAACATTTTCTTTTACTTTAACATAACAACATTCTCTTTTATTTGCATTAACATTCTTTAAAAATTATTTTTTTTTCTAAAGAGAAAATTTCTCCATTATATTGATATAATGTATTCTTTGAACAAAAAATTAGAAAGTAGCTGAAAAGTATGTTGATGTAGTTAAGAAGAAGCTTTCTCCTATAATGGTCTCTCGACCAATAGTGGGTAGAAAGTTCAAAGATGGAAGATTGCCCAAAAGAGAACATGAAGGCACTATAGAAAGGAGGGATACATAATTCTACTAGATCAAGTAAGAGAGAGAGAAGTGCAATGTAGATGATCAAGAAACTTGACTTGTGCAACCACAAAGAAGGAGAAGTAGGAGTTAGAAGAGTGACAGGAAATGAGTTGGGCCCTCATGCCCATCAATCCAGTGGTTAAAAGATATGATGCCCACTTTTTTCTGAAGAGTCTCCTTTGAAAGTTGATCTGCTGGAATGTTGTGCTCTCGATAGATGTGAAAGTAGCTGAGGTTTTTGAAAGCTAGTTGGAGGTGTTTGATTCTGTCCTTCCAAGCTGTGAGAGCAATAGCTTGAAGATCATTCATGTTGTTTATCCAATCGATGATGGTCTTGGAGTCCCCGAGAATCTAGAGAGAGTCAATATGCAATCTGGAGGCTAAAAATAGTGTGGTCAAGGCACCCAATAGTTCTGCCCTGGTGTTGGTGCCTGTGCCATAGTTGAAAGTCCATTTGTAGATAGAATATTTTGTAATCTTGATCAATCCACCTGCACCACTCTGCTCGCCATTTGATTGAGCAGCACCATCAAATCAACCAGTTGGTGTGTCCTCTAGGTCTGGAAACTTCTTGTTGTTCTGTGGTCTTGTTTTGTTGAAGTGAAGCTCATTCCATATTTTGAGAAAGCTAAGAGTTTTGTGGACTGCTGCGCCGATAGAAGGAAGTCCATTTTCGAAGATTGTATGATTTTGAATCAACCAGATTAACCATGAGGTAAGTGATGGAAGATGTAAGTGACTGCGTTCTCTGAGCGTCCAGTGGTAAAAACAATCAGAGAGATTTATCCCATCCCACTTAGTTTTGATATTGAGGATCCAATAGATGTGAGCCCATACATTCCTGGTGAAAGCGCAATGAATAAAGAGGTGGTCTGCAGTTTCTGCATCTAAAAGGCACAAGTGACAATAGTTGGGACCAGGCCACCCTTTTCTCTAGAAAGTGTCCCAAGTGTTTAATTTGTAAGTTGCCATAAGCCAGGTAAAGAATTTAATTTAACATTTTATCAACACTCTTTTATAATTAAAACTTTGTCCCTATAAATAATCTATATATAGAGAAAAAGATAAAAAAAAAAGAAAATCATTTTAAAATTATTCAATCATACAAAGAACTTTATAAATCAAAATAACTAATTTATGTTTATAAATAGTTT
>JZKD02S2228320.1:244634-256950 GCA_000966675.3 Picea glauca
AGTCCAAAGGACCAGACTTTTTCAGACTGCTTGCAAGACCAAGGACATGGTATGCAAGGTCATTGTGGACAATGGTAGCACGGATAATCTCATTTCTACAGAGATGGTAGAAAAGCTGGAGCTGGAGACGACTGATCATCCAAGCCCATACAGAGTTTCATGGCTACAAAAAGGACACTAGGTAACTGTCACTAAACAATGTTTAGTTGAATTCAAGATAGGAGGATATAATGATAATATATTGTGTGATGTCATTCCTATGGATGTTTGTCATCTGTTGCTGGGTAGACCATGGAAATATGACCAGAATGTGATTCATGATGGGAGAATGAACACATACACCCTAGAGAAGAATGGGAGGACACACATGTTGCTTCCAATCAAGGATAAGGAGGTGAAGCCGGAAGTAAGCAACACTGTACTTCTCATCAGTGGGAAGGAACTTCTCATAGAGGTTAAGAAGAAGGAGGATCCACAGTTTATTGTGGTCAGAAAACTGAAGATTGTTTTGACTAGCACAAGGGTAGATGATTTAGTAGAAGAAGTTCAGGAACTGCTGGAAGAGTTCACTGACATTGTAGTGGAAAAACTACCTCCTTCGTTGCCACCGATTAGAAGTGTGAGTCATCATATTGATCTCATACCAGGAGCTATTTTACCAAACAAATCCGTGTACAGATTGATGCCGCAAGAGAATGAAGAGGTCAAAAGGCAAGTCCAGGAGTTGTTGGACAAAGGTTTGGTCAGGGAAAGCTTGAGTCCATGTGTTGTTCCAATAGTACTCAGTCCGAAGAAAGACGGAGATTAAAAAGATAACCATCAGGTACAGATTTCCATTGCTGAGGATGGATGATCTGATGGATTGCTTGAGTGGAGCAAAGTATTTTTCAAAGATTGATTTGAAAAGCGGTTATCATCAAATCCACATGAGAGAGGGTGATGAGTGGAAGACAACATTCAAAACCAACGAAGGGTTGTATGAATGTCTTGTTATGCCATTTGGCTTAACAAATGCACTGAGTACCTTCATGAGGTTGATGAGCGAAGTCCTGAGGGAGTTCATTGGAAAATTTTTCATTGTGTATCTAGATGACATATTGGTTTACAGTAAAACAGTGACAGAGCATCTGAAGCATTTGGCTACAGTAATGTAGAGGTTACAGCAGGAGAAGCTATTGTTAAACATGAAGAAATCTCCATTTATGAAGACAGAGCTCATTTACTTGGGATTTGTTATTTCTGCTGATGAGTTGAGGATGGATCCAGATAAGGTGGAGGTAATCAAGAATTGGCCATCACTGAAGAATATCTTTGAGGTGAGAAGTTTTTACGGATTGGCTAGTTTCTACCAAAAGTTCATCAGGAATTTCAGTGGAATTAGTGCAGCGATGATGGACATAGTGAAGAAAAGACATAAGTCTTTTCACTGGACAGAAGAAGCTGAGAAGAGTTTCAATCTATTGAAGAGGAAGATCATGGAACAACCATTTTTGGTGTTGCCAGATTTTCAAAAGACATTTCAAGTGAAATGTGATGCAAGCGGGTTTGCAATCGGGGCAGTCTTGAGTCAGGAAGACAGGCTGATAGCATACTTTAGTGAGAAGTTGAATGAAGCGAAAGTGAAGGACTCTACTTACGATAAGGAGTTTTATGCTATCATTCAGGCATTGAAGAAATGGAGACATTACTTGATTCCCAAAGAGTTTCTATTGTATAGTGACAATCATGCATTACAGTTTGTGACTCAACATGAGAAGTTGAATCAGAGACATCTCAAATGGGTTGAGTATATGCAGAATTTCACTTTTGTGATCAAACATATTTCTGGTACTGCTAACAAAGTGGCTGATGCTTTGAGTAGGAAGTGTTTGTTGTTGCAGGAGTTCAGAGTCAAAATGTTAGGTTTTGATGATCTCAGGGACATGTACGCAGGTGATCAGGATTTTAAGGAGGCATATGAAGCAGCTGGGAATCTAATTCTCAGGGATAGAAGCCAGTGGATAGAGTACATGATCCAAGAAGGATTACTGTTTAGAGGTAATCAACTGTGTATTCCAAAATGCTCCATGAGGGAGAACTTGCTAAAGGAGAAACAAAGTGGAGGATTAGCAACGCACTTTGGTCATGACAAGACGTTTGCAAAGTTAAATGAGTCATATTTTTGGCCAGGAACATGAGCAGATGCCAAGAGAATTGTGGACAGATGAAAAATTTGCTAGCATTCAAAGGGAAGAAAGAAGAATGCGGGGTTCTATCAACCATTTCCCATACCAGAAAGGCCGTGGGATGCAATCGACATGGATTTTGTATTGGGATTGCCAAGAACACAAAGAGATTGTGTTTCAATCTTTGTGGTGGTGGATAGATTTTCCAAAATGGCACACTTCGTTCCATGTCAGAAGACCAGTGATGCAACTCACACTACGAATCTGTTTTTCAAAGAAGTCATTCGACTTCATGGCTTACTGAGAAGCATAGTTTCGGATCGAGACACTAAATTCATAGGGCATTTTTGGATGACCTTATGGAAGAAGCTGGGAACTAACTTGTCATTTAGTTCGGCTTATCATCCTTAGATGGATGGATAGACAAAAGTGGTAAACATAAGTCTGGGAGACTTGCTGAGAAGCTTGGTGACAGAATACCACAACCAGTGGGACAACATATTACCACAGGCAAAGTTTGCTTATAATGAATCAGTTAACAGGAGCACAGGGAAGAGTCCATTTTGGATTGTCTATGGCATGCAACCGAGAGGAATTTCTGAACTAAGGGATTCAGAATAGAATGCCACTAGGAGTGCTAGTGCATAAGAATTCACAGAGGCGATGAAGGAACTTCACAGCCAGGTGAAGCAACGACTGTTGAATTCGAACCAGGAGTATAAGCATAGAGCCGATCAGTGCAAGAGACAACTTTAGTTTGAGGTTGGTGATTTGGTTCTGGCACATTTAAGGAAAGAAAGGTTCCCGAGAGGAACATATAATAAGCTAAAGATGAAGAAAATCGGACCATGTAGGGTCTTGAAGAAATTTGGGGCGAATGCTTACGAGATTGAATTACTCGATGGGATCAAAATTTCTCCGATATTTAATATCTCAGATTTGTACCCATATAAAGCTGAGGAAGCAGGGGTAGGAAAGGAGCAGCCAGTAATCCAATGGAAAAAGAAGATGCCAGTTGCAGAGAAGCCGCAGATGGAGTGCATATTGGATAAAAGAGTGAGCAAGAAGACTAGGCGAAAGCATTACTTTGAGTATCTGGTCAAATGGAAAAACCATCTAGTTGAAGATGTCAGCTGGGAGAGCAAAGAAAAAATACAGAAGCATGGACAGACCATGCATGAGTTCATGGACAGGAGCCCATGAAAATTTTCAAGTGAGGGAGTATGATGCAGGAGCATCGCCAACATCAAGCGAGCCAACGTGGAGACAACGGACATTTGGACAAGCACCAACGCAAATTTTGAAATTACCTTGAAGTTGTTGTGCAATCTTAAATGAAGTCATTAAGAAGAAGTGAACTTGTATAATGTAAATGGACCTTGAGCCATTTGCTCTCGTCCTTAGTAGGTAGAAGGCATTTAAAGTAGTTAATGCAAGTAGATAGAATTTAATTCTAGATTAGACAGTTTTAGAATGCAAGAGGGAAACAAGATATAGACACCCTCATTGTGTATTGTAACAATAATCAGAAGCAACATTGTTGGGAAGAGCAAGAGCATCCAGAGAGCTGTGTAAGAACACCCATGTATAGATATTTGGATTAATAGAAGAGTTTGATTCAAATTCATGGTTTCGTGTTTGTTCTCTGTGTATTGATGCTGAATGATATGCTCATGAATGTTTTCTTCCTGTTATACATTTGCTTTATATGCTGTGTATATGATTTCATGTTTTGAGTTTGAAGTCTGAAAGGAAGAAGGAACGAGTTTCAATTGTTTCTCTATCTAAGCAAGAATTCCTGCAAGGAGTGCAGTTGAAGTGTCCACAAGGAGTGCATTGACATAGGGCTCAGATAGTTTAACTCTTGTTCTCATTTACGCCAAAGTGTAGTTGGACACAGGAGCCGTGCAAGGAGTGCACAGGCTGGGAAAAATCTCAGGGTTGTGGACCTGAGTGAAGCATTGAGGGACTACTGCTGCAGAAGTGTGCAGGGTCGAAGGATTCAAACACTTGGAAGTGCTTGAAGGTTATCGCAAGGAGTGCGTGCAAAAAGGGTTCTGAAAGACTTGATGTTGGGGAAAGTTCAGAAGGACTTGAACCTTCAAAGGAATCGAAGGAAGGTGTCGTAAGTTTGCACCGCAGAAGGAAGAGTTCCGCAGAGAGAAGCACCTTGGTTAATTGTGTAGAGATTCTTAGAGGAAAGAAAGGACGGTCAGAATTCTTTGAGGAGGATTCGTGAAATTTTCATGGGTCGTTAGATCTCACAGAGGAGCAGGGGAGATACAACGAGTATTCCCTAAAGGTTCGAATCTCAGGAGGGGCAGGATCATAGATCCGAGCTGCAAGGGCCATTGGATTTACAGGTGGATTTTCATATCGGGGTTTCATAGGTTGAAGTTCCATAATTTGGTAATGGGAATCACGATATTATGAAGCGTGATATCCCAAAAGGCAAGGGAATTTGTGTGGGCCATAGCGAAGTTAGCGAGGTGGACAGGTGGCACGCTATTTCAGGTTTTCGTGGGGTGAAGTCCTGAACACATTGCATTAGGATTCACGATATTGCGAACTGCAAAATGCTGATGAAGTGAAGAAGCGTTGAAAGGTCAAAGCTCGTGAGTATATCAGAGTTTCGACTAATCGGGATTCGGGAGTCGGAGAGACGAGTTGTTCGATATCTCAATCGTCGAAATTGCGATAGGGAAAATCCCGAAAGGAAAGGTGAAAGGTCATCGTTGACTGTTGTCGGGTTTCGGGGATTCGAGAGTCCAATGCTTGACCACTAGATTCGTGAAGCTGTGAAGTCTGATCTCCCAAAGTGTAACGAGGGGATCCCGTGAGAGATAGCCGTGGGTGCAGATTTCTCAATAGGGAATTAGAAGAGTGTTAGAGTTCTTCGGGCCATGGTAAAGGAAAGATCTTGTGCTGACGTGGACCTTTCGACCTGCGGGTTGTGTAGGGTGCATGCATCGACATCACCAGGGTTTACAATGTAGGCATATCAATGACCATGTAAGAGTATCCTACTCTTCTAACTACCCCAAACGTACCCCAAACTTATACATGAAAGACAAATTAAGAAAGATCAGGTAACTGTACCTTTTACTTTGCATTCAGTGTTGATCCTCTTACACCTGATAGCTCCGCTGATTGCAAACATCCTCCCAAGGATGGCCTGCATTCACAAATAGATAAATAGGAAACTACAAACATGCATTTCATATATAAATCATGGGTTAGATGTTAGAATAAAACATATATCAAATATAAAGATTTGACACATCATATTTCGGGACATGGAAAGTATTTCTCTTATTGATATCACAATGATTACTTACAACAAGGTCGGTGACTGCTCCACGAACTTGGTCTGGACTCCTCTTCACCAAGCTCCAAGTGAACCTCCATGTATCTTTCTCCTCTCACACTTCTTGTTTGGAAATGGAATGGGTTCTTATGAAGGAAAAAGGGAAAAATGAGGAATTCTGATACAATTCTCACAACAAGGCTGCGAATGCTTGGGGCAAGGAGGGGATGTGAAATGAGCATAGTTTCACTATGTTCTTATGCTTATATGTGGAATGAGACCCCAACACCTCCTTTTATATGGGAAAAGGATGGTTATTCGGTTGGGTGACGGGCTATAGGTGGTGGATTAGTTGGGAAACTACCCGATGGCCCGTAATCTCAACGAATTCCTTGCAACTTTTTAATTTTTGCAACTTTTGCAAGTATATGCAGGTTTTAATGGTGCATCTAGCGTATGCACACAAGCTATAGTGGTGCAGCAAGAGTATGTACATGGGAATTAGTTGTGCAGAGCACATACATCTTCAAAAATAATGTTTTTAAGAAGAGAAACTCAGTGATGGCTTGGCAAAATTTGCATGTAAGAGGGCCAAATGCCAGATATGCAT
The DNA here is from genome assembly GCA_000966675.3 of Picea glauca. Taxonomy (NCBI): domain Eukaryota; kingdom Viridiplantae; phylum Streptophyta; class Pinopsida; order Pinales; family Pinaceae; genus Picea; species Picea glauca. Next base: position 250,717 of record JZKD02S2228320.1, read on the forward strand.
GTATGGATAAATTTAGGGTTATAATAGATGCCCCTAATGTGTGAGGTCAAAATAGCATCTGATGGCCAAAATACATTACAAAATCTTCACCAATGTACGAAGTGAGTGAGCCTGGAACCAGAGTTTGGGTGGTGTCATCTGCAAAAATAACAATTGTGTCTCCGAGGTGGGCATACCCATGCCCAAGATGAAATAAATCATGGATGCCAATCAAATACACTACATATTCATGTCATATAAGTATATAAAGTGTAGATGCGAGCAATACACAATGGATCTACATCTCAAAATCAAAGATATACATGTATAGTATCCATCTTCAAGAATCCTATAATGCACGATGGCTGGAGATGAGGCCTTCGGAGCTTGAGAAACAACTTCAAGATCTTCCAAACTCAGGTAGGAGTGTAATGTGATTTTAGGACTTCACTACCCAGAGGTCTTTGATGGTTCGTCGGGAACAAACAAGAGGATATCGGTTCTCAGATAGAGAACTTCGTTGAGTTCAAACAAGGACTTGATTGGACTTTTGGGATGGTCGGGAATGAAGTCAAGAGACAAACTATAGAAGGGCCAACTTAGGTTTGATAAAAATTCCCTTGGACAAGAGCACGAAATATGATCAAACTCAGGCAACATGACATTGACATAAGTTCACGATGCAAGAGGCAACACAAACTCTCCATGTGTTTGGAAGGATAACCAAATAGAGGAGGACACAACTCTACGTAGAAAGAACAACTTCTTAAGGTCATTTTAAATCACAAATCTTGATGAACAAATGGAAGGATGTGATTTTTCCAAGGGAAACTCATTGTCTTGCCAAGAAAGAATATATATTTCTTGTCCTCTTTTTGGGGTATTTTTGATTTCTTTGTCTTTTTCAATATTTTTAAAGAGCTTGAAAAAGAATAAAAGAATGCCACATTACAAAGGAGGAATGAGTGTTGCAAGCATACTAGTTCCAAGCGCAAGGAACACACTAATGCTCATAGCAAGGAGACGTGTAGGAAAAGGACACCCAGGGAAAATTCCTCAATGGGTCAAGGTGTCAGGTTGCAGAGGAAAAGTGCTACAAGGCTTTCGTATAAGGCATGCTTCAAAGGTTCAGTTGAGAGCAACATGGAGTCGACATTAGGCCAAAGACGCAATGATGAAATTGTGATTAGTAGGACACGATGAAACCCCCTTCAATGTATTTTTTACAAGTCTAGAGAAGGTAAGCTCGATGGTTTTTTCACATTTAGAGAGTTTGAAAAAATGTAAAAGGAGCCTCCAATGGGGTACCTTTTTAAAAAATAGTCTTGTCGGTTCAAAAAAGGGGTAAACTTGCACCAAAAATATGTCTATTCATAACCATTTTAACGAGTGTGACATAGACAAGATCACTCGAAAATATTTTCAATTTTAAGGAGTCTGAAAAGATCTTAACTATGGACTCACAACCGTTTTCTAAATTTAGTCTCCTTAGCTCGAAAAAGTATAAAACTTACTTAGGAGAACTCTCTCGACAAGATGAATCTCTTGAGGTGTACCTTTTTCCTCCTTAATCTACAGGCCAGAAAAAGGGGTAAACTCATGCTAGTAGATTCTTTTCTATACCAATTTAATGAGTGTGAAGGAACAAGGTCACTCGACAATCTTTTCAATTTTAAGGAGTCTGAAAAGATCTTAACTACGGAATCTGTAGGGATGTTCTTTTGGACCAATTTAATGAGTGTGAAGGAACAAGGTCACTCGAAGATATTTTCAATTTTAAGGACTCTGAAAAGAGCTTAACTATGGACTCCGTGGGGGTTCCTTTTTCATAAATTTAGTCCCTCAGGCCCGAAAAAGGGTTAAACTTATACTTGAGAATACTCTTCTAGCGAACTGAAGCTCCTAGAGTATACCTTTGTTCATAAAATTGACCATCTGGACCGAAAAAGGGGTAAACTACTGTTAGACAAATGTACCTTTAAGTTTTAGTTTGGTGAGCGTGAAGGTCAACAAGATCGCTTGACAATATTTTCATGTTTAGAGAGTCTGAAAAGGGCTTAAAGAAGACTCCAAGAGGTTTTTTTCTCAGTTAATCCGAACAAGACCGAGAAGCACAAATGTAGTCTCGTTGGATGTTTCTTTCAGATTTCAAAATGAGCTTGAAAGTCAACAAAGTATGCTTATTTTGGGAGTGCCAAGGGTGAGGGAAAGAGTTATGACACATCAGACGTATGAGGCTCAATCTCGTATTCATGACAGGACTAACAAGGATTCCCAAGCCTAAATTCATTGGAGACAACATGGACGCCAAAATGAAACAAGGATTTATCTAGGAAATCCATGTAAAGGTAGGCTCTTGTTACACATCAAAATTACTCACTTCAATGATGACCTATTTTCGCATGACTAGTGTGTCACAAGTGTCACAAACATCATACTGCCATCTTTCCTATGTTGTGTCTTTAATGACATCACACAGGGACACTTAAGACACCTTCAAAGACTGGTTTAAGAAGGATAAAACATTTGATTAAGAGTACAAAACCTTTACCATTGAATAGACTTCTCAAAAATGGATTTTGGAGGGCAGGGCTCCCCTACCCATTGTTAGGGAGTGCCAACGTTCCCTGGCCTTCTTTGGGGGAGCATTGCAATTCTATGTGCACCCTTTTGTGGGAGATCTAGCCCGTTTCAACAAATTTTGGGTTGTTGAGGAAAATCAGGGATAAATCCCCCTAATCTCTAGAGTTGGTTGGATTCGAATCTGAGGTCAAGGCTACATCTTAGGGAGGATCCACAACCGATGGAGAAGGATCCTCAACCTATCCCAAGAATCTCTAAGGTGGTTGGGTCTCTCCAAGATTATATAAAGAGGCCTTCTCATGGTAAAAGCATATGGAGTTTAGAGGCATCAAACTTATGATCTCATAAGGGAGATATCAATGAAGCATAGTTATTCTGGTGGTGGATTATTTGAGCAAGGGGCTGGACAAAGAGAGCTTGGTGAAGCTGCTGCATCTACATCTATGGTTGTAATCACTTAGTTTTGTTTTCATTAATATAAATATGTGTTTGGTTGTTTCCTTTAAGTTTGTGTATGTTTCATGAACTTGTTTCTTTTGATAGATCTATTATGAAGCTAATCATGGTAGAGTAGGAAGTATGTTTCATTGTTGCTTCTCATTGTATTGCAGGACCTTTTGAAGAAATTGGAGATCAAGATCAGCCCGAATCAAGCAAGGAAAAATGTCCGTAAAGGTGTTTAACTTCTTTCTTCTTATTCCTTGAATATTTTATCTTCATGAAAAGGAATGTCATTGTCCACATTAGCACCTTTTTGTCTTGGTTATAGGGGTCTAGTATCCAAGAGGAAATCCACTTGTCCATAGGGGGATTCTCCTGTAACAGAAATTGGTGACTCCACTGGGGAAGTGAAATTTCAGTTTTGGGTTTCTTCCTTGGTCTTGTACCTGCCCGTTTCCCACCTTTTAGATCCCTTTTTTGGTTTTTTCGTCATCCATCAACCTTCTCCTACTTTCACTAGCAATTTCACCAATTTTCATTCATTCTGGGTGAACTTTTGCATGGTTTTTGGTTCTTTTTCTGAGTTTATTGGAGGACGAATGCCCCCCTGTAGGCCATACCAGAGTGCCATCACTCCCCTACAGTTTTTTAGGTAGAGTTGCAACAATCTGTGCACCCTTCTGGGGAGCGCTAGTCTCTTTTTTGAGAGTTTTTACCTTCTTTTTCTCAGTCTTTTGCAACCTATTTTGTAGAGCTCTTTACCCAGAGTCCATGGTTGGTTTGTGAAGTTGTTTGTATTGGTTTTTTATGGTTTTTTATTCTTATCACTCCCTCTTGTATTTATTGGAGCTTAAAACCTTTTTCAGAAATGTGAAATTGCCTTTTCTAGCTATGTGTTTTATCGTGACAGTTTTGAGTGGTTTATTTTTCTCCCTATCTTTTCTTGGATTCTTCTCTATATTTTATTTGTGTTCCTTGAATGCTTGATTGGTTGTAGAATCCTTGAAGGTGTTCTTTCTTGTTAGAACAAGTTTCTACTTGTTTTCTTTCATACCTCACTACCTTGAGTGCATGCTTTGTTTGTAGCCCTTTTGCTTCGTGTCTTTTGCATCTGCATAGGAATCTGTCTCCTGATTGAAAGTAGTGGAGAATTGAAGGTTTTGTATTTAATTTATGTATACGTCATAATCAAATAAAGAATATAAATTCATTTTTTGTTTTTGGGTAGTGAAACTAGCTTGCATTTGAAGTAGCATAATTGCATGGTTTTTGGTTTTTTTGGGACATTGTGCATCTGTAATGATGAATGTTTTCTCCTTCTCGTAGCATAGATTTCATCGAAATTAAAATATTGCATATTCATCTCTTTGCATACCTTCCAAGTCGGTCAAAACATCATATTGTCCATGCCATTTTCCTTTTGAGTAACAACAGCCTTAAAAATAAGCGCTAAACTAAAAATTGATGAGACATTTTTATATTTTCTGGTAGTAGTCCTACATCACATTAGTTGTAGGGCTTTGGAATAGGTGTGAAAGATAACTTTCCAAATGTGCAAACAAACATAGAATCTTGTGTTAGGGAACGGTGAAATCCAATTGCTACATTTTTTCCTGGGAAACCCTTCTCACACAAGGTTCAAACCTGAGGTCGCATTAAGAATGGCAGAGTTACTCACCCTGCTTTGTTGGTATTGGTGTAGAGATTGTGCGTATTATGGGGGTCGCTTGAAGGTATACCCACAATGATGAGTGGAATCCTTTCAAGTTTATCTTGGGCTAGGGTATAACCACAATGATGAGTGGAATCCTTTCAAGTTTATCTCGGGCTAGATACCCTACCCTTGCGTGTGGATCAGATAGTCGACCGTTTCCCCAGGCATCACTGTTGTAGTTGGTAACCTTAGTGGCCTATCTCTTTAGGGTCTTTACACAAGGTGACTATGGAGGGGCAAGTCTTCACAATACCTAGAATCGACGTTGGCCAAAGTCACTCGGGCTACTTGGAGGGTATACCCATGATTATGTGTGGGAGCTTGCACCAAGGCATAAGTCCATTAAGTAGGTTGTCAACATGAATTTTCTACCCGCTCTATCTCAGCCCCTTCTTACTTTGTTCTCACGATGTTGGATTTCATCACCAACTAGTGTGCTCATTGTGAGATGGTTTTGTTTGCTTGTTTTCTTACTAAATTTTTAGCGTGTGTTGTTTGTTCTCCCTAGTATAATCTAGGTTGGATCTTTATTTTTTATGGCATCAGTTTCCAGAATGACCAATGAAGGAACCCATTTTCCAGGGGAAACCTTTATTTTTCCTTCTTACAGAAACATTGGTCCTCCTTACATATCTACTTTGAGCCTTCCAAGTCTCACAATTGGGTTACCGGTATGGTTGTTTTCCACTCTGGTGATCTCAAATGCAGGTTCTTCAGATGTAAGCACACCACCCACACATCAAAATCATGTCAACCTTTCTCCTTCTTCATCCATCAGGTCTCCTTCCATTTCTCCTTCTTCTCCTAGTGAAAGCTCTAAAGCGAGTAGCCAGGTTGATAAGAAGAATAAGAAACGAAAAGAGAAGATGAAGAACCAGAAAGGGACCAAGCCTACAACTACATCAAATGTTGGATCCAAGCAACTAACTACTGTTAATAGTACTAGGAGTGTTGATAAGGTCAATAAGATTATAACGAAGAATCTGAAACCCAAATTCCCTTGCAGTCTTTATAAGGGTGACCACTTTCTGAGGGATTTCCCTGGTCTTCCCAAGGTATTAGAAATGTGGTCTTCCACATCATCAGTCCCCGCTGGACATGTTGGTGACATCCTGTCAACTAGTGATGTGAAGGTTCGTCAGAAGAAGACAACTGTCAAGTTTCCTTGCATGTTATGCAATGGTGATCATTACTCTCACTTTTGTCCTTGTATGGACGAGGCTTCTTCTCTTTTGGAAAATATTCAACTCCCAACTGGTTATCATAAGATTTCCCACAACCCATCGTTCATTGATGGAATGGTCAATCCGGTTCCATCCCCGGTCAATCCGATTGATCAAGTGGTCAATCTAGTTTCATCCTTGGGTGAACCACTAACCAAAGTAGTTGATCCAGTTCCGTCTGTTTATACTGAGAGGGGGGTGAATCAGTATCAAGTAAAATTTAAAACATTTTTCAACTTATACTTGAACCATTCAATTATATCCAATTATAAATGAACAATAGTATAAGAGTTA
>JZKD02S2228320.1:268219-291005 GCA_000966675.3 Picea glauca
AGAATTCTGTAATAAGTGTGGTATAGCAAGGAAGAAGACTACTCCATACACTCCTCAATAGAATGGAGTTGTAGAAAGGATGAATAGGACACTGATGGAAAAAGCAAGGAGCATGCTCAGTGGTGCTGGGTTAGGACAAGAATTCTGGGTGGAGGCAGTGGGTACAACATTTTACCTGGTCAATTGATCGCCTTCATCAGTGTTGGATGTTAAAACTCCACATGAGGTATGGCCTGGAAAGAAACCCTCTCTTCAACATCTTAGAGTGTTTGGTTGTGATGCTTATGTACATGTTCAAAAGGAAAATAGGAGTAAGCTAGATAAAAAGGTGGAAGAGTGTATCTTTATTGGTTATAAAGATGGTGTGAAAGGTTATAAATTTTGGAACCCAGAAAATAAGAAGACTGTTTACAGTCGAGATGTTGTTTTCAGAGAGGTAAAAGATGTGTCCAAACAAGAATTCCCACCAATGCAAGATGAACCTGAGAAAGTAGAGCTTGAGTTGGATGATGCAAAATCTGAATCATCTGAAGAAGAGGAATCAAAAGAAGAAGAAGAAGAACCTCATACACCAGTATATAGGATATTAGTGAGAGATAAAAGGAAACTAGAAAGGTATAGTCCACCTAATTTCCGTTCCAATTTTTCTTTATCTATTACTGATGATGATCCGAGAACTGTTAGGGAAGAAGTGAATTCATAGGATAGTAAACTTTGGAAGAAGGCCATGGTTGAAGAAATGGATTCCTTGGATAAGAATGAGGCATGGTATATAGTTGAGTTGCCAGCTGGAAGAAAATTTGTTGATAGAAAATGGTTATTTAAGAAGAATTTTAATGCACAAGGTAAAGTGGAGAAATACAAAGCTCGGTTAGTAGCAAAAGGTTATTCCCAGGTAGAGGGATTTGAATTTGGTGATATTTTTTCTCCTGTTGCTAAGTTAACTTCTATTAGATTTATTTTATCTATTGCTGCTGCTTTTGATCTTGAAGTGGAACATATGGATGTGAAGACAACATTCCTACATGGGGATCTGGAAGAATAAATCTACATGAAGAAGCCAGTAGGCTTTGTAGTCAAGGGAATGAAAGAGCTAGTCTATAAGCTAAAGAAGTCACTATATGGTATGAACCAATCACCTAGGATGTGGTACCAAAAGTTTGACACATACATCCTTGGATTGGGATTTGTAAGAAGCAGGGTTGATCACTGTGTATATTCCAAGAAGGTTGGTAATCACTTCATTTATGTAGTATTGTATGTTGATGACATGTTGTTGGTAGGAAATAACATGGATGTTATCAAAGAGGTGAAATCGCAGCTATCCTCCAAATTTGACATGAAGGATCTTGGTGCTACTAACTTCATTATGTGAATGGAGATTAAAAGAGATCATGCAAAGATGAAACTTTGGTTGAATCAGAGAAAATATGTTGAGACGATATTGTAGAGGTTTAATATGCATGGAAGTAAACTGGTCAAGGTTCCTATTTCTATAGGTGTAAAGTTATCTGCAGATCAGTGTCCCAAGACATAGGAAGAAGAAGAGGACACGTCCCATGTTTCGTATGCCAGTGCAATTAGCAATTTGATGTATGCAATGGTTTGTACTAGACCAGAAATTGCACATGCAGTGGGAGTTTTGAGCAAGTATATGTCAAAACCAGGGAAGGAGAATTGGACAACAGTAAAGAGAGTCTTCAAGTATCTTCGTGGCACTACCAGTTATGGATTGTGCTACCAAGGAAGACCAATATTGGACATAGTGTTGGACATACATGGATTTGTTGATGCAAACTGGGCTGGAGATATAGATCACAAAAGATCTACAAGTGGGTATGTGTTTAACCTATTTGGAGGAGCAATCAGTTGGATGAGAAAAATATAGGCTGTAGTGGCACTTTCAACTATAGAAGTTGAATACATGGCAGCCATTCATGCAAGCAAGGAAGAAGTATGGTTACAAATATTGCATTTAGGTATTGGGTTGGTACAACAAGCAATGAGATTAGATTGTGACAGTCAGAGTGCAATATTCCTGGCAAAGAACCCAACTTATCATTCAAAGACAAAGCATATTGATGTTCAGTATCACTTTGTGAGAGACATGGTTGAGGAAAAGAAGGTGTTGTTGGAAAAGGTTGACACTTTGAAGAATGTTGCAGATTCATTGACAAAGTCTGTAAGCATAGAAAATTTCTCTTGGTGTAGAGTAACAATGGGCATTTTTTCCCTAGATTGTTGACTATATAATCCCCTGGATCCTTGTATGCAAAGAAAAAAACAAGTGGGAGAATGTTGGGTATGTGTTATATTCTTTGCATGTGTGTGTGTGGGTGTGTTAGATATGACAACTTTGTCTGACAATCCCTCTAGTAGTGCTCTTTGTGTCATGTGTGTTGGGTGCTTTCCTAGGGGGGGAAGGTATGCCCCCCCCTGGTTACGTGCATCGTTTGACAATGGGTGGTAGCCTGGGGCTGACGGGGTTCGGGACAACGCCCCAAAATTTTGTTTTGGGTGTTTTTTTCTATTTTTAGTGGTTTTGTAAATTAATCCGGGATTAAGGGATTAGGATTTTGGTATCTATGGAATACCTAAAAACATTGTATATATCTTGTATGGTGAATGGTGAATATAAGAAAGGTTTTCCCGGTTGAGGGTTTCCAGTATAAAATCTTTGTGTACTCTGTGTATGAGACATTGATTAGATTCTATTTTGCTTAAGAATCTATATGCATTTCTTTACTTCACATGTTTAAAAATTACAGTTGACCCCATTCTCCCCTTAGAAAATACAACCCAAGTGGTCGATTTGATGTCATTATCAATCGATCCTACTCTCCCGCTAGAGAGTAAACCTGATTCTGCCCATGTTTTTCTTGTTGATACATAATCTACTGTGTTGGGGGGAATCTGTCCTCCTGGCATGAAACCTCCTCCAAGTAATGAGGCCATCCTTTTTGATTGGGGTGTGCTAACTGGAGCTCATATTCCCTCCCACATTCCTTTCAATATTACAGTACAGGCTTGTGGACGAGTCGTTCCTCATACACTAATAGATGAAGGTTCTTCCATTAGTATTTTGTTCTCTATTGATTGGAAAGCTTTGGGTTATCCTCAACTTGTGCCAGTTACCTAGACTCTGTTCTCTTTAACAGAAGAACCAATCACCCTTTAGGGATCCTCCCTTAGTTTTCCGTAACTTTGGGAGGGAAAACAATCTTTATCAATGTTATGGTAGTCCAGGACCCCCTGGATTTCGATTCAGTCCTTGGGTGAGATTATGTCTATGACATGAATGCTATTGTGTTCACTCTTTTTCATGTGATATATTTCCCATACGATGGAAGAATGGTGACTATTGATCAACTTTTGTTTGTTGGCCCTGACTTGACCATCAACCCAATGGCCTCCCTAAACGGGTCTTATATGCAATTGGTATCACCCCTGCAACAGGTCAATTATGTGGCATTATCTCCCATGCCTTCAGCTACCAATGAAGATGAGCCTCTCCCTGTAAGCTCAGCCTCTGATGACTTGGATCTGGTAGTTGACATGGTGATCTCTTCGGTAGGGATATTGGAGCTTGATATCCTTACCCCTGTCGCGGCCCTAGACATGTGTTCCTTCCAAAGAATTTTTCTTCCATCCAGTGAAGATCTCTTGGAATCCATGACCAAGTTTTGTCCCTTGACATGGTGTCCTTCCAGAGCGTTATCCTCTTGGAAGCCATGATTAAGAAGATTTAACGATCATAGTTTTCCTCTTTGTAGAAATCTCATTAAAAAATGAAACATAAGCCTTGAGCATAGTTTTTCTCTCTATGGTAAGCTCATTAAAAAATGAAACAAAAATCTAGGGACTAAACCCAGAGCCTTGAGCATAGTTCTTTTCTTGTGTCAAGCTCATTAAAAAATGAAACAGTCACCTCTCCTGTCAAGTCAAGTCTTTCGCTAGATCTCGTAGATGTCGAGTCAAGTCTTTCATTAGGACTTGTTTTTGAACCTTCATTTCATCCACTTGCATCCTTTTTCTCCATCTAGTACAGAAATTGGTGACAACCTCAAAGTTGGTGAATGAATTGAAGGTTGGGGGGTATGTCTCCAGCCTTTGATTATCATTCTGGAGTTAAGCCACTAGCTTTGAAGCTGGGGGTAGAGTACCGAGCTTAGTATTTGTTCTTTCTCATGATTGAAAATACATGAGAATGTAACCAAGTAGAATTTTATCACTTTTTTGAACTCGTAAAGGTTATACAAAAAAGGAAGCCCTTGGAGTCTCCTTTAATCTCTTTTCAGACTCTCTAAACATGAAAAGATTGCCAAGTGATCTTTCTTCCTTGCACACTCATTAAAAGGTTTGAAAGGACATCTTTCAAGTGATAATTTATCTCTTTTTCGGCCTCACGAGAATAAAATTACGAGAAAGGACAACCCTGGAGTCATCTTTAAGTTGTTTTCTGACTCTTTAAGCATGAAAAATCATCGATTTTACCTTCTCTGGACTTGTTAAAAAAATCATACATTGAAGGGCCCATACAGGACCTAACCCTTACTTCTTCCAGTTCATTAAAAAAAGGAAGAGGGACTTACCGAAGGTGAGTTATATTGAGCCTCTGTTACCCTCCTCGAGCTCATTAAATTAAAAAAGAGGTACTCATCTATCTGGATGGGGGAAAAATTGAAAGAATCAAGCCAAGAAGTTTTTGAAAACATTACCAATAACTCTTACAGTCGCCCTTGAACATCAGGACATCTATTCACATGGTTAGATACGTACTACATCGGGATAGGTAAGTACACAACTCTATGTAGCGAGAACAACTTCCTAAGGTCAAATTAAATCCCAAATCTTGACGAACAAATAGAAGGATGTGCTTTGTCCAAGGGCGACTCATTGTGCTTCCAAGAAAGAAAATATATTTCCCATCCTCTTTTTGGGGTATTTTTTATTTTTTTGTCTTTTTCAATATTTTTAAAGAACTTGAAAAAGAATAAAAGAATTCTATGTTACAAAGGAGGAATGAGTGTCGCAAGCATACTAGTTCCAAGCACAAGGAAAACACTAATGCTCATAGCAAGGAGACATGTGTAGGAAAATGACACTTGGGGAAAATTCCTCCATGGGTCAAGGTATCAGGTCGTAGAGGTAAAGTGCCACAAGGCTTGCATATAAGGCATGCTTCAAAGGTTTAGTTGAGAGCAAAATGGAGTCAGCATTAGGCCAAAGATGCAGAGATGCAATTGCAATTAGTAGGACACGATGAAACCCTCTTCAATGTATTTTTTACTAGCCCAAAGAAGGTAAGATCGGTAGTTTTTTCACATTTAGAGAGTTTGAAAAAATGTAAAAGAAGACTCCACTGGGGTACCTTTTTCAAAAATATTCTAGTCGGTTCGAAAAAGTGGTAAACTTGCACCAAAAACATGTCTATCCATAACCGTTTTAATGAGTGTTACAAATACAAGATCACTTGACAATCTTTTCAATTTTAAGGAGTCTGAAAAGAGATTAACTATGGAATCACAACCTTTTTCTAAATTTAGTCTCCTTAGCCCAAAAAATTATAAAATTTACTTAGGAGAACTCTCCCCACGAGACGAATCTTCCGAGGTGTACGTTTTTCCTCCTTAATCTATAGGCCAGAAAAAGGGGTAAACTAATTCTAGTAGATGTTCTTCTGTACCAATTTAATGAGTGTGAAGGAACAAGGTCACTCGACAATATTTTCAATTTTAAAGAGTCTGAAAAGAGATTAACTATGGACGGGTGTTCTTCTGGACCAATTTAACGAGTGTGAAGGAACAAGGTCACTCAACGATATTTTCAATTTTAGGGAGTCTGAAAAGAGCTTAACTATGGACTCCATGGGGGTACCTTTTTTGTAAATTTAGTCCCTTAGGCCCAAAAAAGGGTTAAACTTATACTTGAGAATACTCTTATAGTGAACTAAAGCTCCTAGAGTATACCTTTGTTCGTAAAATTGACCATCCAGACCGAAAAAGGGGTAAACTACCACCGGACAAATGCACCTTCAAGTTTTAGTTTGCCGAGCGTGAAGGACAACAAGATCGATTGACAATCTTTTCATGTTTAGAGAGTCTAAAAAGGGATTAAACAAGACTCCAAGATGTTTCTTTTATCTGTTAATCCCAACATGATTGATAAGCATAAATGTAGTCTCGTCAGATGCTTCTTTCGGATTTCAAAATGAGCTTGAAAGTGAACAAAGTATGATCATTTTGGGAGTCCTGAGGGTGAATCCAAGAGTGATGAAACATCAGACATATGAGGTTCAATATCGTAACCATGACAGGACTAACAAGGACTCCCGAGCCTAAAGTCATTGGAGACAACATGGATGCCAAAATGCAACAAGGATCTATCTAGGGCATCCATGTAAAGGTAGGCTCTACCACCTAACCACGACACTTATAAAACAACAAAGATGGTTCTGTGTTGCACTTCGATGGGATCGATCATATGGAAAAGTGGAAAATACAACGAGATGCAGAAAGTGGAGGTGGAATCCTAACTTATGTGCAAAAAGTTGGAAAAATGACTTTTACCAAAGGACATTTTAAAAGTGACCCATCTCCCAAAACGTTTTCCAAACCAAAAGTGAAGTTCATCGTAACATCTAATGAGAAGCTCAAGAACCACATTAAATGATTTTCAAGACTGAAAAAATGACAAAAGGGTTCAAAAAAGTGGCACAAAAGGCCAAAAATGTCTATAAATAGAAGCTGACAGCTCATTTTCACCATTGCAAATTGAGAGTTAACCAAAAAGAGAAAAAGACCCCTTTGCTAAGAGAGTTGATTTCAGGAGCTTCAGAGGATGAAACGAACTTCCTCTCGCACCAAGTAAGTATAAACTCATCCCTCTTGCATTTCCATACTTTAATTATGCATTTTTTTTAGTTTTTGAGGGGGTGCGCCCTTCTAAAAAAGGGCGACCCTACGTGTACGTGGGATGTCCAAGGACAACCCGCATATATCTATAGGAAGAAAACAGTCTGCCCATAGATGTATGCAACTATGTCCAAAACAACCCGTGTACACCCTCAAACATTTTGAAAAAATGAATATGCAAGAGCTAACTCCCCCCTTGAACTTGTCATGTGACAAGATGTATGCCCACTGGAGGGAGAGGGAGCACAAGGAGATTGATGTCTTGGGCGATGAGGAACTTGCTTCTATCACCATATTGAAACAATGCAGGTTATGGAAATTCTACCGGTGTCCACTCATGAGGGAACAACCAAGGCTGCTGAATGCCTTGGTGGATTATTGGCACCCTTATGTTGAGGCGTTTTGAGGGGCAGTCGTTGACTCTAATGACTGAGGATATATACTTTCTGGTTGGCCTCTTGAGGAGAGGGGAACTCGTCAACTTGCATTCATTTCCCCTTGGACCCCACAACATCACTGAGATGATCAGAATGCATTGCGAGGCCAACACTGAGAAAGTAGGTTCTTAGGTGCCAATCCACAAGATTACCAACCTATCATTGAAGGTGATAATTTTTCTTATTGGGTGAATCACGGCCTTACATCAGGCCTCCTGAGCGCACATGTATTGTGCGATGTAGTGCTTAAATGCACAAGTATTTGACTGGAGTATGACCATGCTTGACTGCATGAAGAGGCAACTCACAGAGTGCTGAGGGCGAAGTAACAAAAACTTTGGTTTTGGTACCATTTTGTGCTCTTTCTTCTTTGAGAGGGTACCCAACCTTAGTCCATGGGAGTCAGTGCAGGGGCATGTGGCCTCCTTCCCAACAGTGTGTATATGGGCAACATTGTTGCCATGACAGGGCGGAGGAAGGACCATAGAGGCCTTCGACGATGCATTTTTTTTATTGGTGGGCACAATAGATTCCAGTGATATAGGACTACCCCTATGTTGCAATCAACTTTTCCAGGGATCCAGACATGACCGTACCTCCTAGAGAGGAGCGAGGAGAGATAGGTACGTGTGTTTTTAACGTTATTTAATTTTTAATTTCTTTTTTTATATATCATTTTTTATGTGTTCTAGAGTATCTGACAACTATGTATCTATTATGTACAGATGTGGGACTAGTGCATCCAACATACTTCTAGAGAACCATGTGATGTCCTTGACCAGAGGTAGTACTAGCAACAACTGCTGGACCAACAACAACAACAGGAGGACCTCCAACTGGAGAGGCTAAGAGAGTTTTGAGATGGGTGGGGTGGAACCTCACCGCACTCACTTGTGCAATTCCCATGGCCGAGATCGAGGATCTCTCACCATTGATGCAGCCTCACATAGTTGGGGTGCCACGAACTTGGGTCCAACTCTTCCAATGTTTGGCGAATGTCGTGGTTCACTTTGGCAGGGCCTGTAGGCCCTATGCTTAGCTAGGATGGACCTCTTATATGCCGAGGGCACTCTTTGTATATTTTTGAGGGCATAAGCCCCGTGATGTATACCGGATATATGTTTTTGAGGTGTTCACGACCACTGATGTACTCTGACACTTTTATATATATGTATATGTATTTACATATTTATGTCTTATGGATCACATTTTTACAAATGTAAATGTATGTACATGTGTATGCGTGTGCTTCTTTTATGTGTGTGCAATATGCCAATATAATACTTGATTAGATAGAGTATCTGTCATTTGATTTAATCTCCTAGGAACATGTATATATGTAATATAATCAAAGCAAAGTTCTAAGAGACATACCCTAAGGAATCATCAGTGTAAAGTAGGATCATCAACACGGTAAACCCCATTTAATTGGGACACAACCAACTGTGCATCTAAGTAGACCCAGAGGTGAGAGATACCATGTGATAGAGCATCACAAAGAAACTCTATCACTGCATTGTACTTAGTGACCTTTTTTGTGGCGTCACCTAGACAGATACCTACAGAAGATAACAACTGACCTTGAGGCATGAAAATCACCCAAGCTACGGAAGCAAGTCTTCGAGTGTATCGACTAGTGCCATCCATGAACCCAAAGAACACCTCTGATTTACTTGACATCTGCCACAACAAATAAGATGACATCGATAATGACACGTCCATAAGAAAAGAAGATAAAAACTAACTATATAGGAGCTATACATATGTACAATAAGTCACCCAGGTGACCAACCTATGAGTAATACTTCTTGAGGTAGAGCCCATTTCTAGGCTCGGCCAAAACATTTCCCTCAAAGTCAACCAGACGATAAGCGCCCTTCTTTAAAACCTATTTCACAATGAAAGGTCCAAAACACATGGGTTTGAACTTGCCTGTCCCCAGGGGATCCTTAAAGGGGGCGGGTGTGTTACAGATGGGCTCACCATGTACTTGACACTACTAGTTGTGAGTCTTCCATTAGGATTTGGAATTATATGTATCAATTCTAGTGGGAAAGAGAAACTTGCCCAATATATATACACCATGTATACCATTAAACAAAAGGATTGACTATGTTTAATGAATATTATGGCTTAGAATTCATTCCTTATTAATAATTTAACAAAATAAGAAATACACATTCAATGTCATAAACATTCATCACATGGTACAAAGATAATTTTAAGGAGAACCCTCATGGGGAATAAACTCCATGTATTATGAAGTATTAGATAAGATAAGATAATATAAGATAATTGTATTAATGTCCAACAAATGACCACTAATCAATGGGACTGTTAGGTACAATGATGTCCATAAAAAGAGGAAGCACTAAACCAGATCCTATGTATAAAACTAAGATATATAAAGTAAAATAAGATTCTAACCTAGAACCTGGAAAGTCAACTCTGAAGATGGAGAGATGATATGGGAGAGAGATGTACAAGGTGAGTGGATAAAGAGTGTATAATACCAATGGTACAAGCCTACCTTGGTCCATTTGAACAATCTCTCCTAAAATTTGAGGCCAAATAGAGAAAGCTCAAAATAGATGTATGTCCGGAAGAAGAGATAGAAGAGGAGATGGAATGGGTGTTTTGGTGATGCTCAGAAGGGAGATCTTATCACCATTGTTTAGAAGATATTATTTGGCTACTGTTATATTTTCTAATATGAGTTATGGACTGGAAATGCCACTGGGGTCTCACAGAAGTACAAATAGTGCTCTAGTTTTGCACTAATATGGGGCTAGGGACATGGTCACTATCCATATGCCATTTGGTGCCCCTAGTTGGGAGCACATAAAAAAGGAAGTGATCCATTAGGTGAGGGATGGTCCAGGATGTGGCTGTGGCTGGAGGATGAGAGAGTAGAGATTAAATTCCTTTTGCATGTATAAGGCCAAGAATCTTTGATTAGAGTACCTAAAGAGTATGTGTTGGACTAGGAAATTTATGGGTAAGGATTGAGATACAACGCAACAAATGAGGCTGAATGGACCAAGGAAGTAGTGCACACTAGGAAATGATGAGAAATTAGTGTGAAAGAAGGAAAAGGAAGAAGCACACTAGGAATAAAGGAAAATCATCATGACGAAATTATGGATTAGCACGCGAAGTCAGTTCGAATGTGAACAAGTTGAGTCCACTTAGAGTCAGGGTTTTGGTAGTCAATGTAAAGGGTTTTTACCCATTTTTTAAATATAAATAGAGGGTGTATGAGGTAGCTAGAGGTATCAATTATCATAGTGAGTCTTATAACTTATGTATGTCGAGCAATATCTTTTTGGAGAACTGTTGAGTCTTGAGTCACAGTGCTAGTTTTTGGCTAAGAGTTGTGGAGCTCGTTTTGTATCAGTTTTGGAGAATCATGAAATATAATTGAGGGCTAGGTTGCAAGTTGTGGAGATTGGTGTGACATTGGTCAACCTCATGGAGTATTATGAATTTTTGATGTAATTCATGTAGTGCAAGATGTTTTTGATGAAGAATGATAAATAAGAAAAATATCTTTGTGGATGTATCCCAGGGGTGTGAACCACGATAAAATAATGTGTTGTGGTGTGTTTGAATGGTGTTTTTGTTGTTTCTGCAATTATGACTGAATGATGAATGGATAGAATAGTCTCTTGTAGCATGCAGAATGAAATAACTATTATATCTAGATGAATGGTGTAATATGATGCATGTTAAAGTAAAAGTAAAAGTAGTGGAACATCCCTAATTCCTTCCATGACTATTACATTCCCGTCCTGTAGTCGCTCGTAAGCCCTCTCAGGTGAGATTGTGTTGTGTGTGGTGTAGCCTTCTCATTTGCTAGAAGGGTCAAAGGTTTCTAGGTTTTTTTTGGATAACTAAGGTAGAACTCGGGTGAGCCCATACATCCAACAAATGGTTTCATTGTCAGTTGGAACTCAGAAGAACAACTTGGAAGAGATATAATGAGAAGGTTGATGAAGAAAATGCATGGTAGAAAGGAATTTTCAGGCCATGGAACCATATAAAGAAAGAGATTGAAATATGGTTGTAGCCAAAGTAGCTCACATTCACGCAAAAAGATAATAGAAGCTCCAGTTATACACCATGCCAGTATCTGTAGAGGTATGTGTTTATTGATTTGTGTGGGGCATATTTTTATTATATTCCAGATTTATTACAGGAGTGTCTATTGAGGTTCAAAGATACTCATCCAACTAATTAGATAAGGCCAGTAGAGTGGACTGCTAATAATATTGCACGGTTAGAAAGGGTCAATAATAAATTCATGCGTACAATGGATTTTTGGTCAGACAATATTACTGTAGCATTTATTAATGAATTTGTAGTCAATGTAATGAATTCATCTACTACTGCAGAGCAATATTTCTTGAAGGGACCAAGAGGGAGGTACATTAGGTCACTTTACACGTCAATTAAGATCTTATTGTATGATAAAGGTGTGATGACCATGGAATCATAAAACTAAATCACTCTGTGTGCATGTGGGAGCTAGGGGAAGCACTAAGGAAGATATGAGATATGGAGAGGGCTCTGGACAAAGGCTAAAAGAAGGACGCAATGGACCCCATAATGATAGATGAGGAACATAATAAGGAAATAATAAGGAAAGAAGGAGTGACGCATAGTAGATGAACCTACCAATATAAGATCAATAAGAAAAAGAGGTTAGTAGTCGAGTGAGAGGGCTTGGAGAATGATGAGGAAGAGGTAGAGAATCTTTGTGCAACAAGACAAATTGAAGAAATATTGCATGCCACATATGAGAGGAAAAATAGAGATCAGGGGTTCGACGCAGAATATGGCTCTCCATTCCATATCTAAATTAGTGTGGAACACACAACCCCATGTGTGACTAAGACATATGAAGAAGAAAAACTAGTTAACCAACAAGTGATTAGTGGTAGAATGATTTTTACAGGATGTGGGTCCACTAGAAACTCAAGTAGAAGTGTAAGTTCATCAAGTAGCAGTCAATTATCTACATCGCACGAAGGTGGTAGTATAACAAACTTCACAATGGAAGGACAAGATCCAACTATTAGGTTACCAGAGTTTCGAGGAGAAGAGTTGGAGGACCCAAAAAAAAATTTGTTTATCTGTGAGAAGATATGGGCAACTAAACAAATTAAAGATGAAGATATAAAGGTTCCTTAGTTGGCAATCACATTTAGAGACCGTATATTAGACTGATACATGGGTCTCACAGTAAATAACCCAAGAGGAGCACCTACAACTGTCACAGAAGTGAAGAGGCAATTATTAAATTAATTTTAGAAACCAAGTTCAGAGGATCAGTTCATGAATGAGATGATAGAGATTAAGAAGAAACCAGGAGAATCTATTTGGGAGGTGGACTAGAAGTTCAAAAGACTAAAAGGTAAGTTGAAGTATGCTATTATTGATATGTAGCATATACATTTATTTTTTAACTCTTTATTGGCACATTTGAAGTATCCTTTGAGAGAAAAAAAAGTTCCAAACTTAGGATGAGGCCTTGCAAGCAACATTGCAGTTAGAGGAAAATCAATATAAGCATACATAACTAGTTGTGGAAGAGCTGAGAGTAGACCTAAAGAAATTACTATTTCAGTTGAATCAAAATAAAGGTAAGGATAAAAGAGAATATGTTTGGCGTAAATTATGCAAGACAAAAGGTTATCACAAGAATGAGTGTCCATTATTTACGCAATATATAGGGGTAGGTATGATAAAACCCTTATCTTTAGGTGGACCATGGTGTGAGATATGAAAAACACATGAGCATGATCCCTATCATTGTCCCTTGATGAAAAAGTATCAAACAATACCGAAGAGCACATTTTGTAATTTTTGCAAGTCAGTTGGACATGAAGACAAGGATTGCAAAACCTTGGAGATAATGAAGGAGAGGACATTAGATGCATATAGGGTGCATGTTGAATTAATGACAACAAATCCTGTGCAACAACCACATTATAATAATGCACAATAGTCACAATCTAACAATGTGCATTAGTTTGCAGTGCCACCACAGTATAACATTGCACAATAGTTTGGAGTATCATCATAGTATAACAACGTGCATCAGTGTCCAGTGCCACCATAGTACAATAATGTGAAACTGTAGTATAATAAGGGACCCCAGTATAATACACCACACAGAGATAATCAAGGAAACATAGGAGGCTTCAAAGGAGGAGGCCGTGGAGGAAGAGGATTTGGAGGATTTTGAGGACCTATAGTTTGTCATAACTGTCAGAAATCTAGACACTATGCAAGAGATTGTCCACAACCACCTACGACATGTATCTATTGTCGAGCAGTAGATCATGAGACAAAAGACTATCCGACACTTTTGGTAAAGATACATGACAAGAGGAACCAAAATAATTATAACGTCCAATCAATTGCTATAGAAAACATAGAAGAGCATGGGAAGAAGATCAACATAGTTACTAGAGGTGGAGAAAACACAAGAGAATATGCAACAAAGAAGGTTCATGATCAATACTAGTGGATTAGGAAGAATACAACACCCGAAGAGAAGTTTGTTGTGCACAAAGAGAAAGAGATATTCAAAGAGGCTAGACAAGAGATTTTGAAGGAAAATATTACATCTACTTCAAGAACAAAGCCAGTAGATGAGGTAACAGTGTATGACATGCCTTCATTATTTTATCAGACTAGCAAAGAGAAACCTTCCGAGCAAGTAAGTAACTTAAGAAACTTTTTGGTGTCATGTGTAAAATTGTTGAATAATAAAAATTATTTACAAGTACTACAGAGTTTGTTAGAAAAGAGCAATTTTGAGGAAGAAGCAGTAAAGATAGTGAATCGGGTTTGTAAGAAGAGAAAAACAAGTAGGGAATTTAGGTTGAATGAAAACATTAAAGATTTCGATATGGGGGATATTATACTGGACCTAGGGTCTGAAGTCAATGTTCTACCAAAGAAGACATCAAAAGATATGGGGGAGCGTACATTGGGGTACTCACCTATCCAATTGAAGTTAGAAAATCAACATAGAGTGGTTCCAATTGGAATATTGAAAGATATTCCAGTAGATCTAGATGGTGTGCTCACCACTAGTAGATAATACTTCGCCATATCCATCATTATTGGTTTTGGATTGGGATTTTGATAACCAAGATATTATTAACTTGAATATCAAGAAGATGATCTTTGAATCAGGGGAGTACATAGTTATTCTTCCATTAGATCCCGCAGAAGGAGGAAGGTATGTGGAACATGTGAAATAAATTTTTATTAAATAAGATGTAAATCAATTGTATAGAAATACCATGTGCGAAGAGGATTACATCAACCCAAATGCAGATGGAATGTCGAGTTGGAGGAGTATTAGTTCTTATGTCTCAGACTCTGACACATGACTAGAGGATTGGTATTAGTGATCACACGAATTATCTACCCGAAGATGTGCCAGAAATTCCCGCGCACTAAGATGGGTTGGTACAGAGGTAAGGAAACCTCCTAATTTTTATGGTATGAATGACTTAGAAGAATTCTTGAGAAAGTTTGAGGTAGAAGTTTTGGGGAATCAAATATTACTAGCATTAGAAATTGCATTGAAAGAAACATCTGCCCATTGGTGGGGTACACATAAGGAGAAGATCAACAACTAGTTTCAGTGCAAAAGGTTAATGCGCATTAGGTTTGGTGCATAGCAGGAGAACATAGTTTTGGAGAAATGTGATGGATTTTGGCAACCCATAGAACATGTAGATAAGTGCATGGTTCAATGGAGATTAATACCACTAGAAGAATGACCACACCATTTTATTCACACATTAGAAGGCATTCCAAAGAACTAGTACACAAAACAAGAATAATGTAGGAAAACTACAAATTAGGAAGAAATGCAACATAATTTTGTGGTTACATTTGCCTTTGAGTATGAAAATTGAGAAATTGATACAACACTAAAGGTAGTAAGAGACATGATTTTTTAAGAACCTGAAGTAGAGATTGTGAAAACATATTAGAAGAAACAAAGAGTTCGACAGTTGGTACCCTGTTATCATGTCACAGAAGAAGAAGACCCAACAGAAGAAGATCCGAGCAATATCCATATCCCATAGGTTGAAGGTGAAAGGTAAGTAGTAGGTCCAAAGCTAGATTTAGAAGATTATGTTGCACCCTTGAAGATCAATAAGGTAAACATTGGAACTGTAGAAAATCCAAAGATTGCAAGAATTGGAGACTATTGGGATAATCAGATAGTAAAAAGAATCGTAGAGTTACTGTGTGAGTACAGTGATTTGTTCCCAAAAAATGTTTTAGATATGAAGGGATTAGCAGGAGAACTAGGAGAGATGAATATCCCTTTAAAGAAAAAATATATACCTATAAGATAGAGACCTTACATGATAAATCCTTTGTATAAGTAGAAGGTGGAGGAATAAATTGACAAGATGTTAGAGGTTGGTGTCATAGAACTTGTGGAAGAATCATAATGGATAAGTCCTATGGAGGTGCAGGAAAATAAGAAATGTGGGATAAGGATCTGTGTATATTTGAGAAAATTGAATGATGCTTGCCTACATGATCCTTTTACTACCCCATTTATAGATGAAGCATTGGAGAATGTAGGAGATAAATAAGCCTATTCATTTACATATGGGTTTTCAGGATATCATGAGATTATGATATCACCAAAAGATAGACACAGGAAAACATTTTCTATAGAATAGGGATCATTTCACTATACAGTAATTCCATTTGGATTGAAGATTGCACCTGCAATTTTTTCAAGGGTAGTAGTGGCTGCCTTTAAGGACTTTATTCATAAGTTTTTGAGGTTTACTTGGATGATTGGATAGTGTTTATTTTACTTAAGGATTAGGTGGAAGTGTTAATATTGATGTTAGATAGGTGTAGACAATGTCATATTTCACTAAATATTAAGAAATTCATTTCCAGCGAACCTTTTGGTATTTTGTTAGGGAATGTGGTGTGTAAATAGGGTATGTTGGTTGATCCTACTAAAATTGTTGTCATAGTGAACTTACCACCACCTAAGTCAGTGCCTCAGTTGAAGAGTACACTTGGTCATACAGGGTATTACAGGAATTTCATAAGGGGATATGCAGAGATTACTGCACCTATGGAGAATTTGTTGAAGAAGAACACTAAATATCATTGGAATGATGAATGCCAACAAAGATCAGATATTTTGAAAGAGAAAATGGTAACTATGCCAATTTTAGTGTTTCCAGATTAGTCTGAAGAATTTCATGTGCATGTGGATGCATCTGCAATAACATTAGAACTGGTATTAACACAACCAAGAGAAGGTGACATAGATCACCCTGTAACATTTGCAAGAAGGAAGTTATCAGATTCAGAACAAAACTACAATACTACAGAAAGGGAAGGATTAGCTATGGTGTATGCATTGCAGAAATTTAGACTTTATTTGTTAGGGAAACATTTCAAGATGTTTACATATCATCCTGCTTTTAGATATTTAGTCAATAAGCCAGTGTTGGGGGGAAGAATATGCAGATGGATACTATTGTTTCAGGAGTTTGACTTTGAAGTTGTGGTGAAGCCTAGAATATTGAATGTAGGACCAAATAACTTATCCATGATAACTAATGGAGAAGAACCCAGTACCTTGGAAGTCAACTTCCCAGATGCACAATTGTTTTCAGTAAAGATAACTAATGAGTATTCCACTAGAATTATTGAGTTTTTGAGTACATGATTTGCACCAAAGGAATTTAATTTTGCACAAAAGAAAAATCAGGTGGTCAGAGCTGTAGACTACCAATTAATTGTAGGTAACTTGTACAAACTTGATGCAGACAACATTTTGAGGAGATGGGTTATGGAGCATGAAAGGCCTATCATTTTTGTAGAATCACATGAAGGGATTGTTGGAGGACACTATGCAGGGAAAGACACTGTGCATAAGGTATTGCACATAGGATTATGGTGGCCAACAAATCACAAGGATTCAAAGGAGTACTGTTAGAACTGTGATGTTTGTCAGAGATTTGGAAAGCCATCCAAGAGGGGTGAGATTCCACTAAGACCTCAAGTAAATTTGCAAGTGTTTGAAAAGTGGGAAGTAGACTTTATAGGTCCAATTAATCCACCAACAAGAATATCAGGAGCTAGATATATTATTACAATGACTGAATACTTGACTAGATGGGATGAGGCAACAACAATGAAGGATTGCAGTACAGAGACTATAGCACACTTTTTATTTGAACATATAGTTACAAGGTTTAGATGTCCAAGAATATTGATGAGTGATCAGGGGACTCACTTGATCAACAATACAATCTGGACAATGCTTGAATAATTTGAGATACATCACTAGAAGAACACTCCTTATCATCCTCAGGCGAACGGGATAGTAGAAGTGTTTAACAAGATATTGGAAAATTCCTTGACCAAGATTTGTAATGTAAAAATGGATCACTGGGACTTGAATGTACCAATAATGTTATGAGCTTATAGAACTACATGCAAGAAGATAATAGAAAAAACACCTTTCCAGTTGGTGTATGGACAGGAAGAAGTAGTTCCCTTGGATTATTTGATACCAAGTATGCACATTACAACTATTACATCAATGGTAGAAATAGGCGTAGCACAAGAAATATTAGCTCAACTTTTGGAATTGGAAGAAGACAGGATCATAGTTGGTTTCCATCAAGAGGTACATAAAGCAAAAGATAAGGCTTGGCATGATAGACATATCAAGAAGAAGAAATTTAAGGAAGGATATATGGTTCTCTTCTATGACAGTAAATACTTGTAGCACTGACAGTAAATACTTGTAGCACCCAGGGGAGCTGAGAATGCATTGGATAGGTCCATACGAGATAAAGTCTTTCACATATGGAGGTGTTGTGTCATTGCAGGACTTGGTAGGAAAGGAAGTTCAAGGACTGTTGAATGGTAGTCAAATGAAAATGAATAGGGACAACCGACCTACCAACCCTCAGTAATTACAACGAAAAAAGTAGAATTGTACATAATGTATATAGTAGGAAGAAAAAGAAGAAAAAAAAAAGAGAAAGTAGAAAAAGTAGAAAAAGAAGAAAATGAAAGAAAAAACTAGAATAATGAGAAAAAACCAAAAAATAGTAGTTAGAGGAATAAGTAGTAGACATATAGTTGAAAGATATCGAGCACAAAAAATCCAGAAAAAGGCATAATAGAACCTAAATACAATGTGCAACAGACAGTAAATCAATGTGACAAAATTAATTAGACTACGCACAAGACAAGTAAATATTGCTCGAAGGGACAAAAAATGACTGGAAAAGTGAAAAACTGGTGAACAAAAAATAAAGGGCGTGCCAGAGCATTTATGTCAGAGTCTATAAAAACGGAAAATCATGGAAAAGGAAAAACACTTGTGATTTTTGAGAAAAGGAGCAACGAAGAGAACATATTGTCATCGTGGGTGAAGATTGTGAAGAATCCAGCTAAGTTGCACCAAATGTTTCTAGAATTAGAACAATGGCATCGCCAAAGTTCGGAGGACCTAGTCAGTTCGCGTGAAGAACTAGAAGTATTAACATATCAATGGAAGAGACGAGCATGGTGGTTGGTGTGGATGCTATTTCGATGGCAGAGTCTGAATCAATCATTTCGATGTAGATTGAAGAAGAAAACCCTAAAGAAGAAGCAACATAAATCATCCCAGTAGAGCAAGGGAGAAACCTTAGGACAAAAGCAAACTCAGAAGTGGAACTGATATAGGGTGAGAAGGAGGAAGATAGTGAGACTATAGAATCAAAGAAACCATATGCAATAGAAAACCATAGGGCAGAAGAAACCTCAGAGGATAAATATGAAAACAACATATGAGGAAATGCATGAAGTAACATCAGGGTTGTTGAAGAAAAGGGAAACAATGACGACAATGTGCACAGAACAATAGGTTGAGTTGTCAGTGCCCAACATTTTGGATTCAGTCATAGTTGTAGACGATATGTTGGGATGTGTTCCCAAGTTGAAGTATGGAGACCATGATGTGAACGAAGTAGCAAAATTACCAGAGCTTGTGTAGGAGGTTTATATGGAAAACAGGGGGTGAACCTTGAAAGGAACCTTGATAATGGATCCCAAACAGTGGATAGTTGGACTTTACAATTATGGGATTATGAATTTATTAGAAATTTCTCACTTTGGCAGGGGGAAGGACATTAATGCATGTGTAAAACAAATTTTGGTGCATGCACATGGAGTATTTTTATGGATGGATAGACCTATCTCAACCGATGTCAAATTAATTTCTAAGCTTACAGGACTGCCAATAGATGGGGTAAAGTCAGAGAAATATCTCGATGATAAAATGAAGGAGAAGGATATTGCAGTAGAAGTGAAGGAAAATTTTGGCATAGACAGAGGCAACAAAGGTATGATAATTAAAAATATCAATGACCCAACTACCAAATTTGTGACAAAGTTGATGGCCTGCAAGATACATAGAAAGAGTTGCAAAGAAGGGGCACTTGTAGGGGTAGTTGCAGCAGCTGCACAATGCGCAAAAGGAATAGTTCTAAGTTGGGCATAGAATCTACTCAATTTATTCCTATAAGACTGTAGAGATGTGTAGGGTGCTAGAATAGAGTTCCACTATTCCCGATTGTTGATTTTGATATCCTTGGAGGCACGGGAGAAACCAAAGTATTCATTTTTTTGTGATAGAAGAGGAAAGTGTGGCACAACAAGATATGAAACCCCTCGACACAACACAGATTCCAAGCATAGGAAATCCAACTCAAGCATTTTTTGCATGTACATATAGGAGATGCATACGAAAATAGCAGACACATGGAGAATTTCACCTAAAGTGGTGAAGGAGCATGAGGGGATAGATAACTTTAAGGCATCTAGGAATAACATATGGATACAAGCCATAAGAGACCCTAAGAAGACATGGATAAAGATGAAGTATTACATAAAAGAAGAAGAATTCCAATGGGTTCTAGTAGAATGGCCATATCAATGGAAGGTTCCAATAATATTAAAGAAAGGAGCAAAGGGAAAAGAGTAGGAAGAAGCCGACACATCACAGAAGTCTAGTAACTTGATAACAAATACTAGAAAAGTAGTAGAGTGAAACAAGCCAACAACTACTAGTACAACAACAAATAAACCAATAAATAAGGAAACAACACCAAGGGTCTCAGTGTTAGGGACTGAGTGTGCAGAGGAAACAAATGAAGCAAAGCAACAAAATGGTAAGGAAACCAAAGAAACAAATATTCCAGCAAAGACAAACACACCACCAAAGAGGAAATCAACCATGCATATGGGAGAACAGAGGAAGAAGATGAAAGCATAGAAGAATCCCATTCAACTCACTATAACTGAAGATGACATAGAGTTAGCGGAATATAAAGTTCAAGACCAAGAAGAATATGCACTCTATGTCATAGAGTCATAGAGAGAGGAAATCATGAAAAAATTGATGGAGGTCAAGGAGAATTTGGAAAGCCTCCAAATTAAGGTAGCAAAACAAAAACAAATAGAACCATAGGAAGCCTCAATGCAAGAGAAGCCAATATATGAACATAAGGAAACAATGAAGACAAAAATAGTGGGAAGCATGATGTTCTAGATAAACAAAAGCATGCTACAAGTCGATGAGGACACCTGTAATACCCCTGTTTCCCCCAGTTTATAAATATAACTATAATTGGCCAAGAGACTATGGTGGAATAGATATGTGTGAATGTTTGATTTTATGAACCTTTGTATAAAAGGTCAATGCATATATTTTCTGTTATTAACAGAAAATGGATAAGTGTTGCATAATTGTTGAAAGGGGTGTTTGCCAATATAGACCATGGATGTTATGAGAGAAATGGTGAAGGGAACCATAAATGGTTGAGATGACCCCCCACCAAACAAGTACCTTACTGGAATTAATGGCTTAGACCCAGAACAATTCTTTGACCCAGAAATGAATTTCCAGTCAGAATGGTAGCTCAAGGAGTCCTCCTCAAGAGTTAATGAGGAGATGGGGTAGAGTACCCATCTACAAGACTTACAAACCTGACCACAAACTGGGGATTTGAACCCACACAAAATAGTTGAGGAAGCTAAGAAAATAGGTAATTCGTGGGCAGAGACAGAGATGCACAAGGAAGTATATTTGAGAGAGCAATCTCAAGAAGATAAAAGAGCACATGTAGCTCTCTCGTTCGAGGAAGAACTAAGAAATAAGATCATTCTGGGCACAAGATGTGGTTGGCATGGTTTTCATTACAAGCTGATAAACGAGGTTGACGAGTGACTTTGGAAGTACTCATGCAGACCTCCTTGATTGGTATAGAGAAAACCACTTGCCAAGACCCTGTGGGAGGAGGAGAGTGACCTTCATCCTTGACTGTAACTAAGTAAGAATAAAGAGCCTCTCTCATAGCATCGTGGTATATCTTGGGGGTGGCCAATGATAAATCCATCAGAAGTGGCTATGCCTATGGTTGGGTGGAAACATGCACCCCTTTCAGCAGTCGCTTCATAGTTTCTAGTTTCTGATAAGTATCTTCATACTCTGTGTATTGAAATGGAAATCATGGTTGAATACATATATTTATCTATATATGAATGATTTTTGTATTGAATGATTAAGATAGATGTATGCATTATCTCACTGTGAACTCATGCTTTTGAATGTTCATCTACTTGCCTTAGTTTAGCAATTAAAGAGTCATGGAACATAAGCCTACAAGAGGGTCGGGGTAGGATTTATTGGAATGTTTGAATCCTACTGGTCTCTAAAATCTACCCTTACGAGAATTCCAAGTTCAAACCCTGTGGAAGGATGGCACCTCGTTTAGACTCCTCATTGTATGACTAAGGGCTCATGCCCATGTTCTTAGCCTAATTATGACTAAAGGAATTAGTGTGTATCCCACAAGAGTTTTCGAAGGACCCATGTGACCAAGGTCTAGGAACCCTACGCTAGGCCTGAAAGGAGATAAGCCTTTCTAGATTTGGAACTATGGGAGTTCAAATCTCCAGAGTGTTTTGACCCTACCATTTATAAATCGATAGAAGGAAACTGATGGTTGTGGTTACTCACAAGGTTAACTGATGCCTGGTGGTCTCTCTAACTGTGGCAGACAGACCTGCTTGACTGTTAAACCTTGACCCATTTACCCATCATGAAGTAACGTGAATCACCACCTTGGATATACACTAAGGAAACTTTGGTGAAGTCCCACTTTGAGAGAACAAAGATTCTATATCATCAAACTCACTGAATGTCGAAGTTATGAAGTTAGGAGAGATGTGATATTGGGGAGTTCGTTAAGAACCCCTCTTAACCATTTGATCATTTAGAGGAGGGACTTGCATACGATACTTCAACGAATTCCTATTTCAGGAGAGTGGAGTGGCCATAAAGATGAAACCCTC
>JZKD02S2228320.1:298358-331643 GCA_000966675.3 Picea glauca
CTGAATGCCAAATTTACGAATTAATGGAGGCCATGTATCTAGGGGTTATGTGGACACACCATGACCATAATATCGAAAGACTTGGAAGGCGATCAATCTGGTGTGATGTGGTATGTTGACATCCCTCAGGATGATATGGACCCATGTTTGACGTTCCACATCTCACCTAGATCTAGTTGTTTCACCGACCCTACGTGCCCATTAAGATATGACATGTTTCACCCACTATAGGGGCCATGTGTCCTCTCTTCCTTACCGTGTGTCATATCTAGAAATTACCTATTTGGTCCATGTGGTGGGAGGAGTATTCATGAACCACCTGTATTGTCATTGCATATACTACATCACCCCGTATGAGAGTAGACCCTTCGGAAGTCCGAGACTTCGGGACTCCGGAGGATTGGAATATTATAGTGTCGAGGGTGAGTCAAAAG
Organism: Picea glauca; assembly: GCA_000966675.3. Classification (NCBI taxonomy): domain Eukaryota; kingdom Viridiplantae; phylum Streptophyta; class Pinopsida; order Pinales; family Pinaceae; genus Picea; species Picea glauca. The sequence goes on from JZKD02S2228320.1 coordinate 298,793, forward strand.
GCTCGAATGTTAGAGCTACATGGCAATATTTTGGGATCCTTCAGAAATTCATAACTCTAGAGAACTTGCGTACATAAAAGAAACGAGACGCTCAGTGCCAAAGCATTGAACGTCGAATTCTCCTCTAGCTTGTGTGTTAGATAAGGATTAAGTCTCATTGTTGGTTTTGACAATGGATGGACCTTCCCTGTTGGAGGTAGGAACCTAGAAATGGTATGAACAACATGGATCCACATGGGCCCCACATGGCCCTCAACCAATGAATGCCCAAAGGACTTTGGGAAGCTATAACTTGTAAACTAGAGGTTAGATTAGAGCATGGTAAAATTCGTTAGAAAGCTACGGGCGAGTAGAAGAGGATGAATCATCTTAGAGAGATGATTCAAGATGATTTGAGTAATAAACAATTTGATGCCCCATCCCTAGAAAGAGTACTTAAGGGTCGGGTGTGTTACAAATTGGTATCAGAGCATGATTACAACATTTGGCCTACCTGGGCTAATGAACTAGTCATTTAAAAATTGTATTTAAAGAAAATATTGCTTAAATAACTTTTTGGGGTGAAACCCTATCTTACCCCTTTCCATAAAAGGCCTAGTTAAACCTATACTAAAGAAAGGAATGAAATTTTCTATTGTTGTGTGTGTTTGGAAAATATTAACTGTGTGTTGTTCATGAATTTATAGACCATTAACTAAAAAAAAATGTTTTATCAACACTCAAGTAGTCATTAGACTGCATGAAAACTACAACATAAAGGACGGTGACACACCATGAATTGGGGGAAAGCTCCCAAAATAAGGAGGAAGAATCTGATGAAATGATAGTGGTGGAAACCCCTCTAGATCTGGATAAAGCTATAAGAAGCCTCATGGCATAATTATAGATTTGTAAGGCTGATAATGAAAGGTTGATAAAGGAGAAGGAAAATAAAACTAAAATTAATGCAATCCTATTGCAAATATTATCATATATATGGTAGCTGCAACATGGACCAACAACCAATCATGTGGACTATGAATTGTATGAAGAAAACCCAGAGTCCACCTAAGATATGCAAGAATGGCCCTGAAAATGGCTACACAAGGAGGAACACCTCAAAGAAGTCCCAACATGGAGCCAAGAGACACTCATCGGAATAATCCTCTTATGAGGAAACTGACAACTCCAAGGAATCCTCTAGTAACAAAACTAGTTCACGTTACCAGAGGAAAAGAAAGAAGAGGAAACATTCCAAGAGTCATGAACCTAAAGAGTTAAAGAAATCAAAACCATCCACCTTCGATGGAGAGATGAAGAAGGGGGAAGAAGCATACATTTGTCTTCTTGGCTTGAAGAAATACTTTAGAGTCCATGATTACTCTAAAAATTTAAAGGTTCGAATAGCCATATTTAACTTGAATGGAAATGCCTCCATTTGGTGGGAGGACCTTAGGAATGTGAAAGGAATCCATGAGAAGGACTTGTCATGGAAACAATTTGAGAAATAATTCAAAAAAAGGTATCTTTCAGAGAAATACTTTGATGGGAAGAACAAGGATTTCTATGAACTCAAGTTGGGACAACCTACCATAGATGAATATTTCAATAAATTCTTTGAGCTGATAAGGTATGTACCCTACATAAAGGATGAAAATGTAAAAATGCAATGATTTATTAATGGGATACGTCAATCCTTCCGGGAAAGGATTGAATTTGATGAGCCAAATAACTTAGAAGACACTATTCATAAGGCAAGGTATTGCTATGAGTAGTTCAAGAATAAGACATAACCTAATGAGGACTGGAAGAAGAAAAGTAGTTTAGTATTCAAGAAAAAGAGGTTTAAACCCTCAATATTCAAGAGCTATAGGAAAGGTTCTAAGATGAGCCTTTCTACTAAAAGTGTATACCAACAAAATCTCCCCTCTTAGAGTGGAAATAAACCCTTTTGAGTAGCCCCAGGTAAGATTAATAACACAAAGAGAGAACCCTTGAAATTTTGGGGTTGTGGAGAAGAACAATTGCTGAGAGACTGCCCATATAAAGAAAAAAATAGAAGGAGGTTCTACACCATCCAAGAGGCTACCATAGTTAATGATGTGGCTTGGCGCATGCCATAGATTTATGTGCCCTTGGATAATAAACAAGACGACCACCAAGCTTCAGTGGTGGAGATGGAAGGTATGATTTCCAACCATCTAGTTTCCTTTTTATTTGACCTTGGTTCTAATTTGAGTTATTTTTCTTCTCAAACTATTGAGAAATGTAAATTGCAACAAGTTAAACATGTTAAATCATGGTTGGTACAACTAGCCACTAGAATCAAAAGAAAAGTAACAAAGGTCATACCAACATGCCAATTCGTTATGAGTGGATTGCCCACCCAAGCAAACCTAAACATACTTCCTTTAGTATCTTATGACCTACTAATTGGCATGGACTGATTGGCTGCCCATAAAACCAAGTTGGACTATTACAATAAAACTTCAGAGTGTGAAAATAAAGAAGGGAGAAAGGTAACCCTACAAGGGATTCAAAATCCTGTCTCAGTGAGACAAATATCAACACTTCACGGGAAGAAGTATTACAAAAAAGGATGTCCTTTGTATGAAATATATGTGTTGGACTCTATTGAGGATGATAAACCAATCCTAGAGGACCATCCCATATTGAGAAAGTATAAATATGTGTTCCTAGAAGAGGTACCAGGTCTACCTCCAAGAAGAGACATTGACTTTTCAATAGAACTTGCACCAAGAGCAGTGCTAGTGTCTAGAACACCCTATAAAATGAGTACACCAGAGCTAGTTGAGCTCAAACTATAGCTAAAGAAAATGATGGAAAAAGGATACATCCGAACTAGTGCATCTCCATGGGGAGCACCAACCTTGTTTGTAAAAAATAAGGATGACACACTTAGGTTGTGCATAGACTGTATGAAACTCAATAAGATGACCATAAAGAATAAATATCCCTTACCAAGAATCGATGACGTGTTTGACCAATTAAGGGGTGCTACCATTTTATCCAAGATTGAATTGAGGTATGGATACCATCAGGTCTGAATGAAGGATGAAGACATACACAAAACAACTTTTAGAACAATATATGGTGTTGGATGCAGACCTAGTTAGGAGAAAAGGCTATTTTTGGGAATAGAAGCATGAAAGGAGGAAAGGACACCTGGAAGGAAAAACAACACGTATAAGGGAAGCATGTGAGGTGTGCATGCAAGGAAGACCTAATGATGCTGGGGTTAGCGTTTTTTTAATGTATTGTAATGGATGATGAACCAATAATATAATAGGTAGTACTTAGAGGAAAATAGGGATGAACATAGCAAAGAAGAAAGAGAGAGAGAGGATGAGAACAAATAACGGATGACAGAGACTTGTAAGAAGTGTACTACTCAGTAAGATGGTGAGCTAGGAAAGAAATGAGTGACTCAATCCTGAGGGTTAGATCACAGGTCGAGGATCCTGGTGCGATCTAGTTAGCCTCACATGGATTGAGGAGCATGTTGAAGAGAGTAAGATCTAAGATTATAAACACCCACAATGTGACATATTACTGAACCATAATAAATATCTTGAGATCCAAATGTTTGTGGATGTTTCCCAGGAGGGGGTGAACCACAATAACACCTATGTTGTGTGATTTCATTTATGTGTCCTTATTGCTGTTAAGTGATGAATGTTAGATGAATGAATTAACTAGTTGAATTTGGTATTTCACATGCATGAATAGAATAACTGCTATAATCACATGTTAGAATGAATAAAGAAAGATTACAGAGTACCACCACAGATATCCACTCATTCCCAGGCTGCAAACACCTTATTATTTCAGCCACCCATAGAGCTATCTCATGTGAGACCGCGCAACACACCCTACGTGTTGTGTTGCCTTCTGGTCTACCAGAGGGGCCGATAGTTTTAGATGGATTTTGTTGGGAGATTATTAAATATGAATCAGGGTCAATCTATGATAGTAAGGTAGGATCAAAATAACTAATAAATAATCCTAAGTAGAAGAGTAGAGACAAAAGCCAATCAATGGTTCCCTTGCCGATTGGTTGGAACAGGATGGGACTGAGTATATGAGATTTGCAGAAGACACGTCAAAAGAATGTCAGATTGGATGACAAGAAGTTGAGAGAATGAGAATCTAAAAGGGGATGTTGAGACCATGTAATCCAACAAAGGTAGAGATAGAGAGATGGTTGAAAAAAAGGAGTTGGAGTTTGCGTAGAAATATAACATAAACCCGAAGGTGACACCGCACAAATATCTGGACAAGTATGTATTCAATGAATTGCATGAATTATTTTTTTATGATTTCTTGCATGTATTGTAGGAGTGGCTAAAAAGGCTGAAAGACAACCATACGACAAATAGGATCAGACAACTCGAGTGGAATCGTATAGAGATAGCGCAATTACAACAAGTTGATAATAAATTTACGTGGGCAACAAATTTCTGGTTAGACAACATTGTTGTAGGATTTATCACAGAATTTGCAGTAGATAAAATGAAGTCTTACAGTGTAGTAGAACACGAGTTCTTGAAGGGACATCAAGGTAGGTACATTAGATCGTTATATACTTCTATCAAGATAATACTATATAACAAAGGTGTAATGACAATGGAGTTAGAAAACTAAACTTCCTTGTGTGCATGGGGGAAGCACTGACAGGAGAAGGAGAAATGGATAAAGTAAAGAAGGAGGCCTTGGACCCCATTATGATGGATGAAGACCAGATCAAGCAGATCATGGAAAAAACTAGAAGAACGTGCAGTGCAGTACCCTACCAATATAATATGAACACCAAGAAGAGAGCCTTAACTGTGAGTACACCAAGAAGAACACCACCATTTAGACAACCAAATTTTTGGAGAAGGAAAACAATAGTAAGTACATCTACACAAGGAACAACAATTGGGGGAGCCAGTTCAGGAAACATTAGTCAAGTATCTACACCATGTGGAGGTATTAGTTCAACATTCAAGATGGCATGACATGATCCCACCATCAGGTTACCAAAATTTAAAGGAGAGATGTCGGAGGACTCGGAGAAGCACATGTTTATTTGTGAAAATATCTAGGAAGCAAAATTGATCATAGACGAGGACACTAAAATTGCGCAGATAGATATCATGCTAAGAGATCATGCACTGGATTAGTACATGAGTTTAGCTACAAACATCCTGCAAGGGACAACTAGAATGATTGGAGATATCAAGAAGCTATTGATAAATGAATTCTAGAAGCCTATTTCCGAGGATCAATACATGAATGAGATGATAGATATTAGACAAAAACTGGGAGAATCTGTGTGGGATATTGACCAGAGATTCAAACGATTGAAGGGAAAACTAAAGTATGTACTGACATATATGCAACATAGGGATCTATTCATCAATTCACTACCACCACACTTGAACTAATCGTTGCCTCAACAAAAGTTTTAGACACAGGAAGAGGCTCTATAGGAAACCCTACAACTAGAAGAGAACCATAGAGGAGATGAAGGAGGATTTGAAGAATTTAACATTCTATCTAAACCAGAACAAAGGTAAGGACAAAACATAAGTCATTTGGTGTACCACATGTAGGATAGAAGGACACCATAAGAACAAATTTCCAACATTCACGCAGTGCATGGCAGCAGGAATGCCAAACCTGTTGCCAACATGAGGACTATGGTGTGAGATTTGTAAGAAATAGGGGCATCATCCATATCAGTTCCCAATGATGCAGAAGTACCAGACAATACCCAAGAGTTCATATTGCAACTTTTGCAAGTCAGTAGGCCAGGATGACGAAGATTGTAGGACCATGGAACTGATGAGGGAAAGAACATCAGATGCTTACAGGGTGTAGGCATAAATGATGATAGGGAAAGCCGCACCACAGTTTAACCAAGTACTAGCCCTGTATAACACTGTGCAACAATAATATAACACTACGCAACAACAATATAACACTGGAGAACCACGGTACAATACCACACAACCACACTATAATCCCACGTAGTATAACCAGGTGCCCCAGTATAATGCACCACGAGGAGATCAAGTTGGCTACAAAGGTGGATGAAGAGGAAGAGGTAGAGGACCAGTGGTATGCCACAAATTTCAACAACTAGGACACTATGCAAGAGGATTTCCACTCCCACCTGCGACGTGTATGTATTGTTGCACATTAGATCATGATACAGAAGAATGCCCTACACTATTGGGGAAGATCCAGGAAAAGAGAAATCAGAACAACCAGAATGTTCATTGGATTTTGGTGGAAGCAAGGGATGAAGGATGAAACATCAACATAATTATGTGGGGAGGAGATAAGTCAGAAAATGACATAGTAAGACAATATCCAACACACCACCAATGGGTGAAGAAGAATGTCAAACTGAAGAAGCAGTTTGTTGCGCAGAATGAAAAGGAGATATTCAAGAAAGCCAGACAAGAATTTGTAAATCCAGACATTGTATTGACATCAACTATGTAGCATAATAAGGATGTACCAATGTACAAGATGACTCCATCTCTGGATCACACCAAAGAAGCACATCCCCTGGGACAATAAGCATGATTAAAGTTTTTTTTGCAATCTTGTGTTAAACTACTAAACGATCCAATCTGTGAAAGTATTACAAAATATGCTTGAAAGATGTAGCATAGAGGTAGAAGGAAAGAAAGAATAGAAAACAATTAATCATCTGCATACAAGAAGAAGAAAAAGCAGAGAATTCAGATTGAACGCCAACATTGGAGATTTCAACATGGGAGATATTCTACTGGATTTAGGTTCTAAAGTAAATGTATTAACCAAGAAGACATGGCAATGTATGGGAGACCCCAAATTAGGATATTCACTAGTTCAATTGAAACTAGAAAACCAACAGAGTTTTACCAATTGGAAGACTAAAAGGGGTGACAGTAGATCTATATGGAGTTCTCACTAAAGCCGACTTCGAAGTAATAGAGATAGTCGATGGCACAACACCTTACCCAACATTTCTTGGCTTGGATTGAGCATTTGAAAATCATTCCATAATCAACTTAAAGATGGGGAAGATGACATTCGAGTTAGGAGAATATAGAGTCATTTCACTATTGGATCCATTAGAAGGAGAAAGGCTTATAGAACCTACTTTCTCAGACTTGGAGGAAATTAACCAGTTGTACAGAACAACTGCATGAGAAGAATATTATGTGAACACAATTGTAGATGGGGTACTCAGTTGGCGAATAATCACCTCATATGCATCAGACTCAAATACGAGCTTAGAAAATTGACAACAGAGGTTACATGAGGTCTCCACAAGAAGATGTACAAGAATAGACTACGTAGTAAGATGGGTAGGTACATAGATAAGGGAACCTCCCAGATTCCATGGGGTGAATGACTTAGAAGAATTATTAACATGATACAAAGATGAAGTGTTAGAAAATTGGAGGTTCTTAGCCCTGGATATAACATTCAAGGCAACACCTGCCATATGGTGGGGTGCACACAAAGAAACAATCAAGGACTGGTACCAATGTAAGCGGTTACTGCGTATCAGGTTTGGCATAGAAAAGGGAATAAACCAACTGAAGAAATATGATGGATAGGGGGAACCATTAGACCACTTGGAGAAATGAAAAATTCTGTGGAGGATGACACCACCAAAGGAATGGCCTCATCATTTTGTTCACACATTAAAATGGATTTCAACAAAGTAGTATACCGACCAGGAATTGTGTAGAGGAACTACAAAATGGATAGTATTACAACATAACTTTACAGTCACTTTCTCATTTGAGCATGAAAACCCCAACATAGATTCAACACTTAAAAAAATAAGAGGGGTGATATTAATTAAAGAACTAGAAGTTGAACTCATGAAAGAAGAATAACAACAGAAAAGACAGACAGTAAAAAAACTACTGTCATGTTACCATGTGTAGGAATAAGCACCAGATGAAGATGACCCGTAGAAAATTCAGATTGCATAAGTTTAAGGTGAAATATAAGTGGAAGGCCCACCTTGGAATCAAAATTATTTGATGTGCCAATGAAGGTGAAGAAAGTCAATATTTGGACAGTTGAGAATCCCAAAATGGCCAGCATTGGAGACTATTTGGATGAGCAAACAATGGAAATCATAACATAGTTAATGCATGAGTAAAATGACCTGTTCCCAACAACATTCACACAAATGAAAGGCATAGCAGGAGAGCTAGGTGAAATGAAGATACCTCTCATATATGAGGCAATGCCGATCAAATAGATACCATATAGACTAAACTCTATATATAAGCAAAATTTCAAAGATGAAATTGATAGGATGTTGGAGGCTAGAATCATATAACCTGTAGAAGAATCTAAGAGGGTAAGCCCTATGGTAGTTCATGAGAAAAAAATAGGGAGGGATAAGGATATGTGTCAACCTGAGGAAGTTGAATTATGTGTTCCTACATGACCCGTGCCCTACTCCTTTCACAGATGAGGTGTTGGAGAACATAGGAGGACATGAAGCTTATTCATTCACTGAGAGATTATCATACTACCATTAGATCAATATAGCTCTAGAAGATAGGTACAAGACCAATTTTTCCAAAAAATTGGGATCCTACCAGTACACAGGCATGCCGTTTGGACTGAAGAATTCACTATCAATATTTTCCAGAGTAGTCATAGCTGCATTCAAAGAATTCATCCCCCAGTTTCTAGAGGTATATCTGGATGATTGGATAGTCTATAGTTTATTGAAATACCATGTAGAGGTATTGAGGATGATGTTAGAAAGATGCAGAAAGTGTCAGATATCATTAAATATCAATAATTACATCTTCGAACACCCTGTGGGATAATATTGGGCCATATAGTATGCAGACAAGGATTTCTAGTAGATCCTACTAATATTTCAGTAATTGTTAATCTACCACCACCAATATCAGTCCATCAGTTAAGAGAAACATTGGTAAACACAATATACTATAGGAAATTTATAAAATGTATGCGCAGATCACTACACCAATGGAGAAATTGTTAAGAAAATACAACAAGTTTTAGTGGAATGAGGATTATCAGTGAGGGTTGGACACCCTGAAAGAGAAGATGGTAACCGCACCAATACTAGTATTCCCATATTGGGAAAATACATTCCACGTTCATGTAGATGCATCAGCCATAGCACTTGGAGCTATTCTAGCGCAACCAGGAGTAGGAGAACTGGACTATCCTATAGCATTTGCTAGCAAAAAACTGCCAGAATCGGAGCAGAATTACAATACCATAGAGAGAGAAGGTTTAACTATGGTCTATGTGATTAAGAATTTCAAACCATTCATCTCTCAAATACCTCATCAACAAGCCAATGTTGGGGGGAAGAATTTGTAGATGGTTATTGCTATTCCAGGAATTTGACTTCGAAGTGATAGTCAAACCAGAGAAGCTAAATGTAGGACCCGATCACATGTCGAGGATCACTAATGGAGAGGGACCTATGAATCTATAGGAAAAATTTCCCAATGCATAGTTATTTTCAGTCCAAGTAGCCAATGAATATTTTTCTGACGTCATTCAATACTTGAGTACGTGGACTGAGCCACAAGAGTTCAACACTGTGTAGAAGAAAAATGTAGTAGTCATGTCTATAGACTATCAATTGATTGTAGGACACTTATACAATATGGGTGTAGACAACATATTGAGAAGATGTGTACTGGAACATGAAAGACCTAGGATTTTAACAGAATCCCATGAGGGAATAGTAGGAGGACATTATGCAGGAAAATATATCGCACATAAGGTATTGCACACAGGACTATGGTGGCCGACTGTTCACAGAGACTCAAAGGAATACTGTCAGAAATGTGATGTATGTTAGAGTGTTGGTAAACTAAATAGACAGGATGAGATGCCCTTGAGACCACAAGTAACCTTGCAGATATTCGACAAATGGGAAATAGATTTTGTGGGACGAATTAACACACCAACAAAGAGATCAGGAGCGAGGTACATTATTACTGTGACAGAATACTTAACAAGATGGACACAAGTAGCACCAGTAAAATATTGTAGCGCAGAGACAAAAAGACCTTTCTTGTTTGAGCAAGTGATCACTAGATTTGGTTTCCCAAGCATTTGATGAGTGACCAAGACACTCACTTCATTAACAACACTATTAAAGCGATGACTGAAGAGTTTGAAGTTTATCATCAAAAGAGTACACCATATCATCCTCAAGCAAATAGAACAATGGAAGCCTTTAATAAAATCCTCGAGAATTCACTGACAAAGATCTGCAACGTTAATAGGGATGATTGGGAATTGAATATACTAGTAGTACTATGGGCATACATGACCACATGCAAAACATTGACAGGGAAGACACCATTCTAATTGGTGTATCGACAAGAAGCAATGGTGCCATTAGAGTTTTTGGTACCTAGTCTATGTGTAGCATCAATTACAAACATCATAGAGTGAGGCATAGTACAAGAAAGGCTAAGTCAACTAATGATCATCGAAGAAGATATGATTCTAGTAGGGTTTCACCAAGAAGTACATAAAGAAAGGGACAAATATTGGCATGATAGACATATCAAGAGGAAAATTTTCAAGGAAGGTGACCTAGTCTTGGAGTACGATAGTAAATCTCTTCAACACCCAGGAAAACTCAAAATGCATTGGTTGGGACCATATGAAGTAAAGACTGTCACAGATGGGGGAGATGTACAATTGAAGGACTTGGGAGGAAAAAAAATCAGAGGAATGATCAATGGGAGTCGACTAAAGTTGTATAGGGACAATCGACCTCCTAGCACTTAAAAAAAAAAAGGATTGTGTGCGGCAATAGAGGGGTCACCGTTCCAGACATCAAAAGACAACAACTAGTGAAAGGAGTCATAGCACAACAAAAATAAAATTTCCACCTGCATCGGACAAACAACATAACACGCACACATAAATGTTAGTGCATCGTAGAAAGGACCAATGGTCAGAAAAGGCATAAATTGCTGAAATGGAAGGTACAAAAAATAGGCACCAACTGACGACATTTATCAAAATTTAATGTCAAGAATGATTGATGAGACTTCGTATTAATCGTGCCAACTGGAAACGTCAAGGAAATTCAATGGTAGGAACATGGGAAGAGCCAATCCATTCAAAACACAACTTGGGTAATGTCTCTGAGAAGGTTCACATGATTCCTATATAAGTAAAGCACACTGGTATCAAAAGGGTTATTTTGAAATTGAGAAAATCACAAAGTGATAGAGTATACAGAGCAGAGAGTGAGTTTGTAGGAGTTACAGAATGAACAAAGCTCGATGGAGACCATTTTTACCACCATGACACCACCCAAGCAAGGAGTAACGAGCCAAGCATGCATAAAAACTTGAAGCAACCTTAGAGCACCTCAACAGCCACAAGGAAGCAAACAAGAACCACCACGGACTACGACATTTTTCAACTTGGAAAAAATCCCTTCGCCCAATATGGAACCAACGAGCCCCACACCAATCATGGAGGAAAACTAACAAACAACAGTAGTGGGCATGGATATCGATATACCGGGACTGGGACAGATCTAGTAGGACAAGGATGGAGAAAATCCTTTGCTCCCTAAAAACCTTGAAGAATCCTTGAGGGTTAATGGGATAGTCCTGAACTAGAAAGAACCGACCATGCCAGAAAGGTCACACACAATAGTGCTAGAGAAACAACATGAGGGAATAGTAAAAGATGTCATTGGCTGAGCATAGGCATATACAAAGAAGAGAAAAATGGAGGCTAGAACCTCGAGTCAACCACCATAGTGGAAGGGAAAGAATTTAGTAGCAAGATCACCACGTAGGAAGGCTACAACAACCATAGTCTTACTGCGTATTCTAAAAGGGGTGCATATCGTGACTAACCTGTTAGGCTACGTGGAAAATCTAGGGTACTCAGATCATGATGTGACTGACATGGACAAGTTTCCTGAGTTTTCAAAGAAAGTTTACCTAGATACACTGGGTATAGGACCCTTCGGCGAGCCAGTTGTCCAACCAAAATAGTGTGTAGCCGGACTGGCCAACACTGAGATTCTAATTCTATTAGATATCCCACACTTTGGAAGAGGCCACAATGTAAGCAACTGTGTTAAGAAGCTAATGGAAGTTACCCACAGAGGATACCTATGGGTGGAGGATATTGTATTGATAAATGTAGAGATCATTGCATTCATTACAGGGATACCATCTTGAGGGGAGATCCCCATGCAGTTCCTCGATGACAAAACAAAGGAGAAGCCACTGGCCAAGGAAATAAAGAAGATGTATGGCATAGAAAGAGGGTCGTGCAAAATCATCATTAAGCGCATCAGTGACACAACAATAAGGATGGCCACAAAAATCATGTCGTGCAAGTTGCTCAGGAAGTGACACAAGGAGGAAGTACCTGCCGAGGTTGTTGCAGTTGTAGTAGAGTGTGCGAACGACACTATACTTAGTTGGGCTCCATATTTGTTGAATATGTTCCTGGAAGACTGCAAGGATGTGCAGGACCTAGGGACATAATTTCACTACTCTTGGCTACTCATCTTGATCTCCTTGGTCGGATGGAGGGAACCTAAGTACTCATACTTTGTGAGAAATCCACTAGGGGCCACGCAACACAATATCTATCATTGGGGAGCACTTCAGACCCAAAATTAAAAGTGCAAATGTAGGCATGTTCACAGGGTATTACAACGGCATGCAGGAAGGCATTGCTAACACTTGGTGGGTTATGCCATGAGTGGTCATGAAATATTAGGGCATAGACAAATTTAAAGTGACCAAGAATGCATTATGGATCCAAGAATGAAAGGATCCCGAGAAGGAATGCCTACAATTGTGATACTGCATCAAGGAAGAGGATGTAGAGATGGCCATCAAGGATTGGAAAGATGACTGGAGAGCTCCAATTCTGAATCAAGAGATGTCCACGAATAAGGAGGCTGATGTAGGGAAAGAACAAACACCTGCAAGAGAAAAAATGACACCTAAGAATCCAAATCTAGGTTAGAAGCCAATGCAACAGAAGAAAGGGGGTGGGCCCAAGAAAAATACCCAAGAGGGGAAGAAGAACAAAACCCAAGCACCACAGGAACAAGTCAAATACACTGAGACAAAATAGGGGACCACATCAAGTGCTACCCAATAGGAACAAGGCTATACCAAGAGATCGGTCATAGACATTGGGAATATGTGAAAGAAATCTAAGTCACGCAAGCCACCGCTAGAATATAAAATCACTAAGGACGACATCAACGAAATGGTCTAGGACCAAACAACAAAGGATTTTGAAGAAGCTCAATGCCAAAGGGAAAGGATTTAGGATGAGTTGGATGACATGAGGAAACTCCTAGAATAGATAAGAGAAATGTAGAGGGCAAGAAGAGGAATAGATTCAATCCTTGCAACATCACAAGCAAGAGCCAAGGCTGTGCTCAACGAGTAGAATATGATCCACACAATAGCACACGTGAGCTCAACTTTTCATGTTACACCCAACATGATGTGAATGGATGAATTTGTGGGCCAGAAACCCTTGAAATATCTGGCGCAAATACAGTTCATAATGGGGCAGATACCAACCAATACGTTATATAAACTACAAGTTAGCATCATGCAAGAGGTACAGTGTCGTGCATGCATAGATGCAACAGAACTGCAACAGACGAAGGAAAAAAAGGAAGAGTTGGAGTTGGTTCTTGAGCAGGTCAAGATCGAGACCAAAGATGAGAAAGATAATGTGGATAGGCTTGAGCATGGATTGGTTGTAGCCTATGAAAAAATTCTAAATAGCATACAAACAACAGAGACCACGACAATGCAAAAAATTGATCAGATTGTGAAAAAAATCGATCAATACAGGCAAGAGTTCGATAACCTTTAGGAATAACTCATCCCTACCACTCCACCGGAGGTAAGGGAACAAATGAAGTAGGATGCAATAGGGTAGATGGAGGAAATGGAACGACAATTCAGTGAAGCTGTCGACTTGTTTGATAGAGCAACACAACTATGGACAAAGCTGGAGGAGGATCAACAGGTCCAACAGTAGGACCAGGAAGAGGAGAAGATAAGCACAACTATCTAGGACCTCAAGCAGAGGCATAAGACGATGAATATCACTAAGTGCCTCAAAGGAGTACAAGATATGAAGAATATGAAAGCAAAAATCATAACTGCACATACATAGAATAAGTATCGACAAGCTCAAATGGAACATCTCCCAGAGCTAGCAGCAGAGGTCATTGCATAGGCAAAAGAGGTGTAGAAGAAATTTGCACAAATTCTAGTAGAGTGCGCATAGATGATCAATGAGGAGATTATAGTGCAAGTATTGGACACACTCAGAGAAAATATCATGCATGATAAAATACAAGCAAGGGAACTCATAGAGAAGTTCCAGACTCTCGTAGGAGCTGTTGAAGAAGAAGAAAAAATTTAGGTGGCTTGGGATGAGCCACATGTTAGTGTTGGGGGCATGTTGGATTCAAAGATAGGTAGGAGAAAAGGATATTTTTGGGAAGAGAAGCATGAAAGGAGGAAAGGACAACTTGAAGGAAAAGAAGCACATGTAAGGGAAGCATGTGAGGTGCACATGCAAGGAAGACCTAATGATGCTAGGGTTAGGGGTTTTGTAATGTATTGTAATGGCTGACTTGCCAAGAATATAAATAGGTAGTACTTAGATGAAAAGAGGGATGGACATAACAAGGAAGAAAGAGAGAGAGAGGACGAGAACAAAGAACAGATGGAAGAGAGTTGTAAGAACTGTACTACTTAGTAAGTTGGTGAGCTAGGGAAGTAGTGAGTGACTTGATCCCGAAGGTTAGATCGCAGGTTGAGGAGCCTGGTGCGATCTAGTCAGCCTCATAGGGATGGAGGATCTTGTTGAAGAGAGTAATATCTAAGATTGTAAACACGGGTGACGTGACATATTACTGAAACATAATAAATATCTTGAGAGCTAGATCTTTGTGGATGTATCCCAGGAGGGGGTGAACCATGGTAATACCTGTGTTGCATGAATGAATGTATGTGTCCTTATTGCTGTTAAGTGGTGAATGTTAGATGAATGAATTAACTAGTTGAATCTAGTATTTCACATGCATGAATGGAATAACTTCTATAATCACATGTTAGACTGAATAAAGAAAGATTACAGAGTACCATTGCAGATCTCCACTCATACCCAATTTGGAAACTCTTGAGTATTACAACCACCCATAGATTTATCTCAAGTGAGACTGCACAACACACCCTATGTGTTGCGTTACCTTATGGTCTACTAGAAGGGCCGATATTTTTAGAGGGATTTTGTTGGGTGTTTATTATATCTGAACCAGGGTCAATATATGATAGTAAGGTAGGATCATAATAACTAATAAAGAATCTTAAGTAGAAGAGTAGAGACAAAATCCAACATATGGTCACTATGAATTTGTGGTGGTGCCATTTGCACTAACCAATGCACCAACCACTTTTATGTGCTTAATGAATAATGTACTTATTAAATTCTTAGACATATTTGTATTGGTTTTCATTGATGATATTCTAATCTATTCTAAGAATAGGGAAGAGTATGAAGAACATATTGATTTAGTACTTCAAGTACTAAGATAACATCAACTCTATGCTAAGTTTAGTAAGTGTGACTTTTTCCGGAAATAAGTCCATTACTCAGTCCATGTTATTTCTGAAGAAGGGGTGGCAGTTGATCCTGACAAGATTAAAGCTATCATGGATTGTCCTACCCCAAAGGATTTATCTGATATTATATCCTTTATGGGCCTAGAAGGATACTATAAAAGGTTCATAAAAGGATTTTCCAAGATTGGTCACCTAATAAATTCCCTTCAGAGAAAGGGAGTTAAATTCATTTGGACATCAGATTATGAAGAGAGATTCCAAGAGCTGAAATACCTTCTAAACATTGCACCTGTGCTGAAGATTGAAAACCCAAACAAGGACTTCCTTGTGTGTACAGATGCATGCAAGGAAGGAATCGGAGGAGTCCTTATGCATGAAGAACATGCAATATGCTATGAATCCAGAAAATTGAATGCGCATGAAATCAATTATGTGACCCATGATATAGAATTGCCTGCCATAGTGCATGCTTTAAAAATGTGGAGGCATTACCTCCTAGATAGAATATTTGTGATTATGACAGACCATTGTGGGTTGAGGTACATGTTTGATCAACCAAAACTTAATGATATACAAGCTTGATGGATGGCTCTCCTTAGTGAATTTGATTTTGAAATGAAACATATTAAAGGAAAATTAAATAGGGTGGTTGATTCCCTTAGTAGAAGTGTGAAAATGATTCACCTAAAAGCGGTAATCACTTATGAAATAGATGTCAATGAGAGATTCAAGAGTGCACAAGAAACCGATGCATTCTTCGAGACTATAAAATCGTACTTAGAACAAGAGCCCATAGGGATGAAGTACGGAGGGTATCAAATGTTGAATGATGGCTTTCTAAATTAGAAACGTAGGTTGTATATACCAAATTGTGACGACTTGAAGAGGTTCATGATGGATGATCTACACAAAATGCCATATACTGGTCATCTTGGTTATCAAAAAATGATTACAGCGACTAGGAAACTGTTTTATTAGCCATGACTGAAGAAGGACATAGTTGATTACTTGGCTAAATGTCTAGAATGTCAGATGGTTAAGTCAAAACAACGACATCCAACAGGGTTGTTACAACCCCTACCAATTCCATAATGGAAATGGGAAACCATCTCCATGGATTTCATCACCGGATTACCAAAATTGGCCAAGTAGACTAATGCCATCATGGTAGTGGTGGAAAAATTGAGCAAGGATGCTCACTTCATTCCCATCAAGTCAACTTGAAAGGAGATAGATATTTCCATTATATTCATGAAATAAATATTTTGGTTGCACGACATGCCTAAGGAGATCATATCTGACAGAGATACGAAATTTAATTCAAGCTTTTGGAAATATTTAATGGCTAGTTTTGAGACTAAATTGTTGTTTAGCACAACCTATCACCCTCAAACTGATAGAAAGATAGAGAGGGTAAACCGAGTATTAAAGAACATGTTAAGGATGCATGTAATGCATCAGCCTAAGAAGTGGGAATACTACCTAACATTGGTAGAGTTTTCCTACAACAATGGCTATTAAGAATCATTGAAGATTAGCTTTTTTGAAGCCCTCTATTGTAGACAGTGAAAGATTTCAATCAAATGGAATAATCCAGAAGATATAATTACAATTGGGATAGACATGCTGAAAGAAATGGAACAAAAAGTAATTCAAATAAGGAAAAATATAAAAATAGCTCATGATAGATAGAAAAACTATGCAGACAGAAAGAGGACTCCCATAGAGTTCAAAATAGGGGATCATGGATATCTCAGAGTTAGACCTAGGAAAACATTCTTGAGAATGGGATCTTGTGCCAATTTGGCACCTTGGTATTTTTGACCCTTTGAAATTTTGGATAGAGTGGGACCTATAGGGTATAGGCTAGCACTCCCTCCCATAGTGAAGGCACATGATGTTTTCCATGTTAAGTTATTAAAGAAATATGTACATGATTCTAATCATATTATTGACTGGTCTATGATTCAGGTGGAACCAGAGGGAGAATTCCTACTAGAACCTCAATGAATAATATACAGGAAGGAGACACCACTCATGAACAAAAGCATTGCACATGCCAAGGTGTGGTGAAAACACTTTGGCCCAGATGTGGCTACATGGGAAATGGAGGATGCCATGAGATAGGGATATCCATTTTTGTTTACTTCTATACATACAAAGCACATTGGTGGATAGAACGTTGGGGAAGACATTCCTTTAAGGGGGGGGATTGCATTACCCCTATTTCCCCTAGTTTGTAAATATAACTATAACTGGCCAAGAGACTATGGTAGACTAGATATGTGTGAATGTTTGATTTGATGAGCCTTTTTATAAAAGGTCAATGTATGTATTTTTTGTTATTAATAGAAAATGCATAAGTGTTGCATAATTGATGAAATAGGGGTTTGCCAAGATATACCATGGATGATATGAGAGAGAACGTGAGGGGAAACATAAATGGTTGAGATGACCCTCGACCAAACCAATACCTTACTGGAATTAATGGCTTAGACCCATAACAATTCTTTGACCCAGAAATGAATTTCCAGTCAGAGTGGTAGATGGAGAAGTCCTCCTCAAGAATTAATGAGGAGATAGGGCAGAGTACCCATATGCGAGAATTTTATACCTGACCACAAACTAGGGATTTGAACCCACACAACCTTGTTGAGGAAGGAAAGAAAATAGGTAATTCGTGGGTAGAGACAGAGTTGCGCAAGGAAGCAGAGTTGATAGACCAATCTCGAGAAGAGAAAATATCACCTGTAGCTCTCTGGTTCGAGGAAGTACTGAGAAATAAGGTAATTATGGGTGCAATAAGTGGCTTGCATGGTTTTCATTACAAGCTGATAAATGAGGCTAATGAGTGACTGTGAAAGTACTTGGGTAGACCTCCTTGCTTGGTATAGAGAAAACTAGTTGCTAGGACCCCATGGGAGGAGGAGAGTGAACTTCGTCCTTGACTGTCGCTGAGTAATAAGAAAGAGTATCTCTTAGAGAATTGTGTTCTAGCTCAGGGGTGGCCAGCGATAAATCCATCAGGAGTGGCTGTGCCTATGGTTGGGTGGAAATAGGCACCCCTTTCAATAGTCGCTTCACAGTTTCTAGTTTCTGATAAGTATCTTCATACTATGTGTATTGAAATTGAAATGATGGTTGAATACCTATATTTATCTCTCTATGAATGATTTATATATTGAATGATTAATATATATGTATGTATTATCTCCATGTGAACTCATGCTTTTGAATGGTCATCTGCTTGCCTTAGTTTAGAAGTTAAAGAGTCGTGGAACATAAGCCTACAAGAGGGTTGGGGTAGGATTTATTGGAATGTTTAAGTCCTACTAGTCTCTAAAATATACCCTCATAGGAATTCCAAGTTAAAAACCTATGGGAGGAGGGTGCCTCCTTCAAACTCCTCACTGTATGAATGAGGGCTCATGCCCATGTCCTTAACCCACTTATGAATAAAGGAATTAGTGCATAGTCCACAAGAGTTTTTGAAGGACCCATGATCTTGATTTTATGAGAAAAATGAAATGAATACAAATTATTAACATATGCTTAACACATAATAAAAGAGATAGAGTAAAAATGGTTTTCTATTCAATAAGGACATAAGCTGAAATTGTAAAATGCAACAGAAAACAAGCTTGTTGGAATGGTGGTGGCTTATGTCTGAGAAGAGATGTGATGGATGCAATCATTCACAAGAAGATACTTACAATGATGCTCTGAAGACCTTTTTACAATAAACAAGAGTGTAAAAAAACATAGACATCCAAAAACCTAACCCTAGGTGATGAAGCGCCAAAATTCCTGTGTGCCCCGTTTGGGTAAGTTAGTACATCAACTTCCGGGGGTCGTAACTTTTGCATACGATATCTGTTTTAGGCGTACAATATCTCATTAGAAATATATATCTGAGGAATACAAATGTTGATGAAAATTTAATGTTGAAAATTTTCAACTCAAACATACCCAAAACAGAAGTTGTTTAGGGCCTCAAAACGAGGTCGGAAGTTCGGGACCCGAAAAACTGCTAAAAATAGTAAATTACCAAAATTGCCAGAAATTTGTTTTGAGCCAAATGGAAAAGGTGGGTGGCCACCGATATCCACCTATATCAAGTCATGTGACCAAGGTCTAGGAAACCTATGCTAGGCCCAAAATGATTTAATCTTTTCTATCTTTGGAACTCTAGGAGTTAGGAGCTCTAGGGTGTTTCAACCCTACCGTTTATAAATCAACGGAAGGAAACTGATGGTTGTGGTTACCCACAAGGTTGACTGGCACTTGGAGGTCTCCCTAACTATGGCAGACATACCTACCTCACTGTTAAACCTTGACCCATTTACTCATCACAAAGTAACGTGAATCATCGATTCGAGGGTATTTGAGAGTCCCCTTGGCTGTTGGATCTATGCCGAGGCAACTTTAGTGAAGTCCCACTTTAGGAGAAAGGAGATGCTATAGCATACAAATCCCCAAAAATCAAATTTACTAAGTGAGGAGATCTGTGGGATTGGGGAGTTCGTTAAGGATCCCTCTTAACCATCCGATCATCCAGAAGAGGGACTATTTACTTAAGTGAAGTCCTACTTCAAGAAAGTGGAGCAGCCATAAAGTCGAAACCCCCAAAGGTCAGAGCTAAGAAGTAACAAGAAACATAGATCTAGGGATTCCTTAGGATCTTCCTTGGCCATTGAATTTATGCCAAGGTCAACCCAATGTTGACCACTCTAGAAGCAAGGAGGGAGTCACACCATGAATCCCCTGAATGTTGAAGGTACAAAGTAACGAAGGCCTATATCCAGGGGTTACATGGACACACCGTGACCATAAGATCAAAGGAATTGGAAGGTAATTAATATAGGGTGACGTGGTATGATAACATCCCCCAGGGTGACATGGACCCATGTTTGATGTGCCACGTGTCACCTGGATCTAGATGTTTCACCGACCCTAGATTCCCATTAAGATGTGACACGTGTCACCCACTATAGGGGCCACATGTCCTCTCTTCCTTATCATGTGTCATCTCTAGCAATTTCATGTTTAGTCCATGTGGCAAGAGGAGTAATCAGGACCCACTTGTATTGTCATTGCATCTAGTACGTCACCCTGTACGAGAGTGGACCCTTCGGGAGTCCGGGACTTTGAGACTCTAGAGGTTTGGAATACAATGTCAAGGGTGAGTCGAAAGGCCTGAAGGCCAAAGCCACGTGGAGATATTTTAGGATCCTTTAGGAATTCGGGACTTTGAAGGACATGCATGTAGAAAATAAAAGGGACGTTTAGTGTCAAAGCCTAGAACATTGAATTCTCCTCTAACTTGTGTGTTAGATGAGGATTAAGTCTCACTGTTGGTTTGGATGGTGGATGGACCTTCCCTGTGGGAGGTAGGATCCTAGAAATGGTATGAATGAGATGGATCCATGTGGGTGCCATGTGGCCCTCAGCCAACGAATTCCTGAAGGACTTCAGGAAGCCATAACTTGTAAACTAGAGGTCGGATTAGAGCTTGGTAAAAGTCATTAGAAAGCTATGGGCAAGTAGAAGAGAATGAATCATCTTGGAGAGATGATTTAAGATGATTTGAGTAATCATATTTTGATGCCCCATCCCTAGAAAGGGTACTTAGGGGTCAGGTGTGTTACACCACCACATAAACACCTTTGAAGGATGTAGAAAAGTTGGACTTGGTGTTGTCCAAGATACCAACCATAGCGCTATATAGGTTGTAGATGAGCATTGCACAAGAATTTCAATCTAGAAATAGGATGGATGCAACAAATTTGGAGACAACCAAGGAAGAAAATGAGTTATTAGAGATATCCCTCAAAGAAGTGCAGATCAAATGTGAGGAGGAAAAACAACGCGTAGACAAACTGGAGTAGAGACTTGAGGAAGTCTTCCAGATGATTCCAAACAACGCACTAGATGCAGAGCTCAACATGGAAGAAAATATACAAAGGATAGCGCAATAGATGGATGGGTACAAACAAGAGATAATAGAATTAGTTTGGAAGATAACACAACCTACACCTCTAGAAGTCAGATAAGAGAGGGAGCAACAAGCGACAAAACACACAAAAATTATCGCATTGGAAGTAAAAGAAGTAGAAGATCTCTATGAAAGGACTTTGCAGATATGGAAGAGCCTAGCAGAACATGAAGGAATCCAACAGTTGGATCAGAGGGAAGAGAATCTAAATTCCACAATTTAGTACTTAAATCAAAGACAAAAGGCAATGCCAAAATCGAAGATAATGAAGGCCGTGCAGGAAATGAAAAAATTGCAAGTAGAATTGAAGACAATCCAAAAAGAAAGGCAAAAAATACAATCTCAGTTGGAACCACTTCAGGAGCAAGCAAAGAATATGATAATAGAGTTGGAAACAAAGAAAGGAAGACTAGAACAAGTGCACTTGGAAAGTATAGAAGTGTTGAAGGAGCACATCACATTGTAGGTGGTGGAGACCCTAATATAAAAATGTGTTCAGGTGAAGACACAAGTATATGAACTCACAAAGAAGTTCCATGCATTATAGAAATTAGTGTAGCAGGAACACACTGCCTAAGTCTCTCAGGACGAGCCATATGTTAGTGTTGGGGGCCTATTGGAGTAGGCAGTTTTTGGTTAAGGGTTAATATACAACACAACAAATGAGGAAGAATGGAGCAAGGAAGTAGTGCGTGCCTAGAAATGAGGAGAAATTAGTGCTCAAGAAGGAAAAGGAAGCAACGTGCCAATAAGAAAGGAAAATCAATGTGACAAAATTGTGGATTAGCACGTGAAGGCAGTTAGAATGTGGACAAGTTGAGTCCACTTAGAGTTAGGGTTTTGGTAGTCAATGTAAAGGGTGTTTGCCCATTTTTGGAATATAAATAGAGGATGTATGAGGTAGCTAGAGGTATCAATTATCATAGTAAGTCTTAGAACTTATGTATGCCGAGCAATATCTTTTTGGAGAACTTTTGAGTCTTGAGTCGTAGTGCTAGTTTTTGGCTAAGAGTTGTGGAGCTTGTTTTGTATCAGTTTTAGAGAATCATGAAATATAATTGAGGTTCAGGTCACAAGCTATGGAGATTCGTGTGACACTAGTCAAACTCATGGAGTATTATGAATTTTTGATGCAATGCACGCATCACAAGACCTTTTTGATGAAGAATGACAAATAAGAAGAAGATATTTGTGGTCGTAGCCTAGGGGGGTGAACCATGGTAAAATCATGTGTTGTGATGTGTTTTAATGATGTTTTTGTTGTTTCTGCAATTATGAATGAATGATGAATGGATAGAATAGTCTCTTGTAGTTCACATAATGAAATAATTGTTAGATCTAGATGAGTGGTGTAATATGATGCATGTTAAAGTAAAATTAAAAGTAGTAGAACATCCCTAATCCCTTCCATGATTGCATACATATGCATCCTGCAGTCACCCAAAAATTCATCTCAGGTGAGACTACGCTGTGCACTCCATGTGTGATGTAGATTTCTGGTTTACCAGAAGGGCCGATGGCTTCTAGGGTTTTGTTGGAGAACTAAGGTAGAACTCAGGTCAGACCATACATCCAACAATCTGCCAAGTGTTTGGATCTGTCTAAATATATATTGGAACCATCCTTAGATATCATAGTAAACCAAGAAACATAAGATGAAGTGCTCCTCAGTATAAACCTCTCAGATATGGAAAAAATGGAAAATATTGTTGGCCCTCGACTAAGTTTTGAGGAAACCTTGGTCAGGTTTTGACCACTTTTTGAGACTTCGACACATTCGTCGAGAAAGGAGCACCCATGAGGAGCTAAGATTGTAGATCTCACTTATTTTACGGGCTATGTGGACCCAGTAATGGTTTCTCTAGGGTTTTTGTAATGGGTTATGGGATTTTGGCCCATGGGGTTTACCCATTATTAGGCCTTATTGTAAGGGATTTTAAAAGTATAAATAATTAAGAATGTATTGTAGAAGGAGGAAGGAAAAGTAGATATGTGCAAGCAGTTCGATTGGCTTTGTGAAAGGGAATGCTTGTGTGTTAAGGCTTCATTGGCTCTATGCCTTGACCTAGTTTGGAAGAAGGATCTAGTGATCAATGCATAGATATCTCGTCCTATGCGAAGCTCAACTCTATGGTTTGGTGCACATGAGTAACAGAATGTAAGAGGTTGATGAATAATAAAGAAGATGAAGAAGTTGGTGGACATAGCCCCACACTGGGGTGAACAACGTATATCTTGTGTCTTTGATTTTCTTTGTGCTATGTTGTTTATGTTATGAATCTGCTTAGTTCTTTGATTATTATGTATGATAGATAGATTTGTTGATGCTTAGTGCTTTACTTGTGTTAAAGATAAATGAATGTTAGATCTAACTCAATGGTATGTGCTAATTGGTTGAAGTTATTAATCTTTATTGTTACTTCACCGATCTATCTTTGGGTACGTTCTGCGATGTTACTAGGGTTAGGAGAATAATGCATATCACCTTTTAAGTGTTACTAGAATACCCTATGAGGTGTTATTATCACAGATCTGTGTCCCAACTTGGTTACAAACACCTGCGTCCTATAACCCCCCCTACTTCTACCTCAGGTGAGACTTCGCCTACTTCGCAGTTGTCATCGAAAGGGTCGGTAGTCAGGGTTTTGTTGGTGCATTGTTAAGTGTTGAAACCTAGGCATTCCCCTATGCCAACAAATGGTTATGTTGTTGTGACCTGAAACTGTGATTGTTGGGAATTGAAGTAAAGAAAAGAGACCTCTGAGCGTAGATCTATTGCTAAACTGCACAATACTCTACATGAACTGCAAAGCTCTATGCTAAGAAATAAATCCGATCTGAAGAAAAGAGGTAAGATCTTAAAAGAGGTAAATCTTTTTGCTTTGGCGAGAGAAAGATAAGTGACAATTTTTTATTTTGAAAGCATAAATTTAAGTATGTTTATTAGATTATGTTCTATTCTGAAGGCTAGGGAGTAGCTGGAATAAAGAGTTGGTCTGACTAAAATTAATAGAAATGAAGAAAGATATTTCATTCCTATGCATAGAAATATGTTTTGGACTAATATGTGGATGCAAAAACCTAGAATGAATTTTTGCAGATTGCAAGTCCAACACTGTGATCCTAGTGCATAATACAGAAGAGGTTGGGGAACATACAAAATAAAAAGAGGATTGACATTTTGTTATAACTGTAGAAGACCGAGACATATTTCTAAGGAATTCCTTGGCACAGGTCCTATTTGTCTTTATTGTAAGATTGTTGGTCATGAGGTTGAGGATTGTCGAAGGATGATTGCTAAAGTTGAACGAATGAACATGAGACAAGAAAACTATGAAGGAAGTCAAGAGACTAAGGGTACATTATAGAATCATAAAGAGAAATAATTAGAGAAATCTCAGACTACACTATTACATTTGAAAGAAATGATGGATGTTCACAAAGATGTTAGTTTACCAAAGATCCTGAAAAAACAACAACGCATAAGTACAAGAATAGAAGACTTCAACATAGACTCTGTCTTGGATGAAGAAACACAAGTAAATATTATGACAGAAGACACTTGGCAAATTTTGGGAAAGCCTGTTGTGGTACCTTCATTGGGAAGGATAGGCTTGTTTAAGGGTAAGATGATAACTTTATGTGGAAGAGTTACTAATGTATCTATTTATGTTCATGGAACATCGACTAAAGAGGAATTTGAAGTCATGAAGTTTGTTGGGGATAACACCCCTTTCCCACTTTTGTTAGGTAAGACTTGGATTGAAAAGGATCAGATCAGAAGGAAAGCAGAGGAAGAAGATACATAAAAGAAAAAGCAATAACTAAGGGATTTCATAGCTAGAAAAACAGACTGACTAATGTACACATGGGATACAATTTTTCACCTTTATTCATTTTTGTTTTAGGTTCTACATTAATGTATATACAATGTATGTGTGTCATAGTTTTCATGAAAAATCCCCTTTTTTTGTTGATTGCTTAATCAACACCATAAAAATATTCCCTTGTAGTACTAGATGTGGGGACGCGTGTACTGTTGAACCAAACATAAATTGTATTAGGACTAGACATGGGCAACAATGACCTGTGAATGGGGCCAACGTTGAATTTTTTTCAAACTATTTTTCTATGCACTGAAATTTGACATGGATAGACTATTTTCATGCCTTAATGATATGGGAGGGATTCTGGACTCAAATTTGACTCACACACCCACTTTATTCCATCATCAATTCATCATGTAAACCATAAACCCTAATTTTACTTCAAACTACACAAATTGGTTGACGTAATTTTTAAGTTTTCATCAGTCTTTCTTCATTTTTCTTTTAGGTTCTATATTAATATTGTATATACAATGTATCTGTGTCATAGTTGTGATGAAACATCCCTCTTTTTCATTGATTTTTTAACCAACACCATAAAAATACTCCCTTGCAGTACTAGATTGAGGGACATGTGTACTGTCGAACAAATTTTACAAGGAACAAGGAACATAAATTGTACTAGGACTAGACACGAGCAACCATGACCTATGAATGGAGCCAACATTGAAATTTTTTCAAACTGTTTCTGTATGCACTAAAATTTGTCATGGATAAAATATTCACATTCCTTAACAATATGGGAGGGTTTCTGGACTCAAATTTGACTCACACACCCACTTTATTCCATCACCAATTCATCATGTAAACCATAAACCCTAATTGTCTTTCAAAGTACACAAATTGGTTGACACTAGTTTTAAGTTTTCATCAGTCTTTCTTCATTTTTCTTTTAGGTTCTACATTAATATTGTATATACAACGTATCTGTGTCATAGTTGTGATGAAAAATCCCTCTTTTTCATTGATTTATTAATCAACACCATAAAAATACTCCCTTGCAGTACTAGATGTGGGGACATGTGTAATGTCGAATGAATTTTACAAGGAACAAGGAACAAAAATTGTACTAGGACTAGACACGAGAAACAATGACCTGTGAATGGGGCCAACGTTGAAAATTTTTCAAATTGTTTCTGTATGTGTTGAAATTTGTCATGGATAGACTATTCACATTCCTTAACGATATGGGAGGGTTTTTGGACCCAAATTTGACTCAAACACCCACTTTATTCCATCATCAATTCATCATGTAAACCATAAACCCTAATTTTCTTTCAAAGTACACAAATTGTTTGACACAAGTTTTAAGTTTTCATCAGTCTTTCTTCGTTTTTCTTTTAGGTTCTACATTAATGTATATACAATGTATCTGTGTTGTATTTGTGATGAAAAATCCCTCTTTTTCGTTGATTTATCAATCAACACCATAAAAATACTCCCTTGCAGTACTAGATGTGGGGATGTGTGTACTGTCGATCTAATTTTGCAAGGAAGAAGGAACATAAATTGTACTAGGACTAGACACGGGAAACAATGACCTATGAATGGGGCCAACTTTGAAAATTTTTCAAACTATTTCTGTATGCACTAAAATTTGACATGGATAGACTATTCACATGCCTTAACGATATGGGAGTGTTTTTGGACTCAAATTTGACTCACACACCCACTTTTTTCCATCATCAATTCATCATGTAAACCATAAAACCTAATTTTCTTTCAAAGTACACAAATTGGTTGACGCAAGTTTTACGTTTTCATTAGTATTTCTTCATTTTTATTTCTAGTTCTACATTAATGTATATACAATGTATCTGTACCGTAGTTGTGATGAAAAATCCCTCTTTTTCATTTATTTCTTAATCAACACTGTAAAAATACTCCCTTGCAATACTATATGAGGGGATGTGTGTACTATCGAACTAATTTTACAAGGAACAAGGAACATAAATTGTAATAGGACTAAACACGAGAAACAGTGGCATGTGAATGGGGCCAACGCTGAATTTTTTTCAAATTGTTTCTGTATGCACTGAAATTTGACATGGATAGACTATTCACATGCCTTAAAGATATGGGAGGGTTTCTGCACTAAAATTTGACATGGATATCCTTAATGATATGGGAGGGTTTATGGACTGAAATTTGACTCACACACCCACTTTATTCCATCATCAATTCATCAGGTAAACCATAAACCCTAATTTTCTTTCAAAGTGCACAAATTGGTTGACACAAGTTTTAAGTTTTCATCAGTCTTTCTTCATTTTTATTTCAGGTTCTACATTAATATTGTATATACAATGTATCTGTGTCATAGTGGTGATGCAAAATCACTCTTTTTCGTTTATTTCTTAATAAACACCATAAAAATACTAGACATGGGCAACAATGACATGTGAATGGGGCCAACATTGAAATTTTTTCAAACTGTTTCTGTATGCATTGAAATTTTACATGGATAAACTATTCACATGCCTTAATGACATGGGAGGGTTTCTAGACTCGAATTTGACACACACACCCACTTTATTCGATCATCATATGATCATCATGTAAACCAAAAACCATATTTTTCATATGTTCTAGTAGATATGTTAATGATTCCTAATTTGATATTTGTATTTGACTCAAGGTAGAGCTAGCTTGCAAAGTATCAAATTTAAAGTTCAAGTTGATAAGCCAAATATGAAATGAATCCAAGCATCATTTGATATCATCGCAAGAGAGACACATGTAAATAATCTTGCGATGAATTAGATATACTATCGACAACAAAAGTTTGTCGATAGTATAGCTAATTCGTCGCAAGAATCTGTCTTTGAATGGTGTTACATGGTTTGCAAGGAGTGTAGGGATTATATGGTGCAATGTAGTGTATTCTATAAGAAAAATCTCTATGCCAAACCTAAAAATGGATAGTACTATATCTTGTTCATAAGACAAATAATCTTTGTATATTTCCTTTGTGGTGGCTCAAGCCCTCACACTGTATGATGCATGAAAATGAAATGTAACAATTTGACTATTGAATGATAGTGTTATGTCACCCATGGTTAAGGAAATAACATAAGGTTCTTAGTTCCTATTTGAATTTTCTTATAATTGAGATTCGTTACATAGTCCTTGAAAAACAACAAAAGACTTATGTAGTGGATATTTGGTCTTTGTGTGGGACATTTTATGCCATTAACATGTTTTTTACAAAAATAATGGATCTTGGGGACTACACGATGGTCAAGGGAAAAAAACAATTAGGACCTTAGGACCAAAACAAAGCTTTTGCAGTACTATATGCGAGGACGTGTGTATTTTTGAACAAATTTTACAAGGAAAAAGGAACTAAAATTGTATTAGGACTAGAAACGGGAAAAAATGACATGCGAATGGGGCAAACATTGAAATTTTTTCAAACTATTTCTGCATGCACTGAAATTTGACATGGATAGAATATTTGCATGCCTTAATGATATGGGAGGGTTTCTGGACTCAAATTTGACTCACACACACACTTTATTCCATCATCAGTTCATCATGTAAACCATAAACCCTAATTTTCTTTCAAAGTACACAAATTGGTTGACACAAGTTTTAGGTTTTCATCAGTCTTTCTTTATTTTTCTTTTAGGTTCTACATTAATATTGTATATACAATGTACCTGTGTCATAGTTGTGATGAAAAATTCCTCTTTTTCTTTGATTGCTTAATCAACACCATAAAAATACTCCCTAACAGTACTATATGCAAGGACGTCTGTACTGTCAAACAAATGTTACAGGGAACAAGGAACAAGGAACAACAATTGTAACAGGACTAGACACGGGAAACAATGACCTTTGAATGGGGCCAACGTTGAAATTTTTTCAAACTGTTTCTGTATGCACTGAAATTTATCATGGATAGACTATTCACATGCCTTAACGATATGGGAGGTTTTCTGAAATCAAATTTGACGCACATACCCACTTTCTTCCATCATCAATTCATCATGTAAACCAAAACCCCTAATTTTCTTTCAAAGTACACAAATTGGTTGACACAAGTTTTAAGTTTTCATCAATCTTTCTTCATTTTTCTTTCAGGTTCTACATTAATATTGTATATACAATGTATTTGTGTCATAGTTGTGATGAAAAATCCCTCTTTTTCATTGATTTCTTAATCAACACCATAAAAATACTCCCTTGCAGTACTATATGCGGGGACATGTGTAATGTCGAACAAATTTTACAAAAAACAAGGAACGAAAATTGTACTAGGACTAGACATGGGAAACAATGAACTGTGAATGGGGCCAACATTGAAATTTTTTGAAACTGTTTTTGTATGCACTGAAATGTTTGATGGATAGACTATTGACATGCCTTAATGATATGGGAGGGTTTTTGGACTCAAATTTGACTCACACACCCACTTTCTTCCATCATCAATTCATCATGTAAACCATAAACCCTAATTTTCTTTCAAAGTACACAAATTGTTTGACGCAAGTTTTAAGTTTTCATCAGCCTTTCTTCATTTTTATTTCACGTTCTACATTAATGTATATACAATGTATCTGGGTTGTAGTTGTGATGAAAAATGTTGGTTGTGGAGCCTGATTATCTTCCTAATTCATAGGTCCTTTCTTTTAGCCGTGTTTATAACCCATGAAGACTTTACACCCCAGAAGTATGTGCACTCTTCCACGCAGGGGAGTGCAGAGGGGGGGAAACCCCTCTGCAGGGTTCAGGGGTGAAGCCCTCGAAGAAAAAATTGCCTTGTAAATGTATATTGTAATTTCATTGTAAATCTGGACCGGTTATTATAAGGTTGTAGATCTAACGGTAGAAATTTTGTCAGGGATTTTTTCCATAGAAGGCAACCCTATGTTATGAGGGAAATGTATTGGGACTATGCATTATGGCGAGTATTGTATTATGAGAGAGGACACTATGAGAGAAAGAAGAGGAAGTTACAACAGGTTTTGCTGTAGGTTGTATCCCTTCATTTGTTGGATAATAATAAAGGAAGGACCTGGCAATTTCTCTGGTGGACATAGCCCACTTTGGGTGAACCACGTAAATCTATGTCTCTATTGTATTGTGCATCTTCTGTGTTTTTTTTCCGCATTTGTTTTATTTTATTGCTCCACGATCCTGCTTTTCTAACAAAAAATCCCTCTTTTTCGTTGATTGCTTAATCAACACCGTAAAAATACTTGCTTGCAGTACTAGATGCGGGGACGTGTGTACTGCCATACTAATTTTACAAGGAACAAGGAATGGAAATTGTACTAGGACTAGAGATGGGCAACAATGAACTGTGAATGGGGCCAACGTTGAAATTTTTTCAAAGTCTTTTTGTATGCACTAAAATTTGACATGGATAGACTATTCACATACCTTAACGATATGGGAGGGTTTTTGGACCGAAATTTGACTCACACACCCACTTTATTCCGTCATCAATTTATCATGTAAACCATAAACACTAAATTTCTTTCAAAGTATACAAATTGGTTGACACACGTTTTAAGTTTTCCTCAGTGTTTCTTCATTTTTCTTTTAGGTTCTACATTAATGTATATACAATGTATCTATCTCGTAGTTGTGATGAAAAATCCCTCTTTTTCGTTGATTTCTTAATCAACACCATAAAAATACTCCCTTGCAATACTAGATGTGGGGACATGTGTACTGTCGAACTAATTTTTCAAGGAACAAGGAACATAAATTGTACTAGGACTAGACATGGGCAACAATGACCTGTGAATGGGGCCAACATTGAAATTTTTTCAACTGTTTCTGTATGCACTAAAATTTAACATGGATAGACTATTCACATTCATTAATGATATGGGAGGGTTTCTAGACTGAAATTTCACTCGCAAACCCACTTTATTCCATCATCAATTCATCATGTAAACCATAAACCCTAATTTTCTTTTAAATGACACAAATTGGTTGACACAAGTTTTGAGTTTTCATTAGTCTTTCTTCATTTTTCTTTCAGGTTGTACATTAATATTGTATATACAATGTATCTGTGTCATATTTGTGATGAAAAATCCCACTTTTTCTTGATCAACACCATAAAAATACTAGACATGGGCAACAATGACATGTCAATGGGGCCAACATTGAAATTTTTTCAAACTGTTTCTGTATGCATTGAAATTTGACATTGATAGACTTTTCACATGACTTAATGATATGGGAGGGTTTTTGGACTCAAATTTAACTCACACACCCAAATTCTTCCATCATCATATGATCATCATGTAAACAATAAACCCTATTTTTCATATGTTCTAGTAGATATGTTAATGATTCCTAATTTCATATTTGTATTTGACTCAAGGTACAACTAGCTTGCAAAGTATCAAATTTTAATTTCAAGTTGATAAACAAAATATGAAATGAATCCAAGCATCATTTTATATTGTCGCAAGAGAGATGATGTAAATATTCTTTTGATGAATTAACTATACTATTGATGAAAAAAGTTCATCGATAGTATATGTACTTCGTCGTAAGAATGTGCCTTTGAATGGTGTTACATGGTTTGCAAGGAGTGTAGGGATTATATGGTGCAATGTATTTTGCATTGCCAAAGGAGTAAAACAAAGGCCTTAGGCCCTACACAAATTTCTTAGGATTATTGGCCATGAAAAAGGCCTTAAAAACACCACACTGATCCTCTCTTTGGAATTTGTGGCCATTGGGTGGGATATGGACACCACTCACAAGTTTTATGCACCATGTAAGGCACATGGGATATTATCCATGGTCAGGGAGTAAGATAGGCCCTATTTGAATGTTGTAAGTATTAGGATGCATGTTGTAGTCCTCAAATAACCACAAAAGACTTTTGTAGGGGATATTTATCTTATGTGGGGAATATTTGGCACCATTATTATGTCTTATACAATAAGAATGGGTCTTTGGGCCTTAGGCCATAAATGAATCTTTCTTGTGATAAATGGCCATGGAAAATGTATTTGACTTATAGGAATATGGAAAAAATTAGTATGTTTTTAAAAATAATAATGGGTCTTAGAATTACCTCCACCATGGCCAAGGGAGGAAAACGATATATTTTGGTTCTACAAAAATCTTCTTAGCTTCCTTACAATATTTTTCTTGGGTGGGATATGGGTTTCATTCACAATTTTTTCACACCATGTATGGAACTTAGGTCTTGTCCATGGTTAAGGAAAGAACATAGGGTTTTTATGTTGTTGGCACAGGGGCAGACCCAAGGTTCAATGCTTCAACAACGCACCAACAAAACCCTAACTACTGGCCCTTTCGGC
>JZKD02S2228320.1:362792-384606 GCA_000966675.3 Picea glauca
AACAACATAATCAATGAATAGAAAACACATAACACAACAAATGATAAAGGAGTTCACCCCTCTCTTGGGCTACATCTCCTGGTCCAGCTTCTAATGGATCATTTGTATTATTTTCCCAAAGTGCTAAAAAATGTACTTTACAATGCTCAAAATTCCAAAATGACTGCTCCAATGGCTTCAGAACGTCCAAAAACCCCTAGCTAGGCTTTTTCAGCACCTCATTTGGCCAAAAAATGAAGTAGATAGGCTTCCTGGAAGTCTCCCCTTCAAGCTTGTTGTCTCTGCATATACAAAACGTACCTCCCCTGGCTCAACCTAGCCCACAATAAATTTAAAGTGTAAAAACTTGGCATTGGGTGCAACCACACAACTGGTCCAAACTATCGAACAGTTACGCACCGGCCCTAACTACCAAGGCCCGTGGGCACATGGTTGTCACATGACCGCATGCTAACACAATAGGGCTTAAGTCTTTAAAATCGTTGATAACTGTAACATTAAACTCGTGCACATATATATGTTGGTCACATGGCATACCAAACCACGCATTATTCAAATGGTTATAACATAGTTACGGTGGGTCTATCCGTTGTGGCTTCGGTCGCATACAATATAACATATAACCACGGGCCGAGGCTTAGCCCTGGCCCGGTCCATGCCCCCACATACATTTAAACAATGTTAAATACAATGCAATACATATATATAACAAGGAACATGTGCGGGCGCACCGGTTGGGTGGCCTTTCCCAAAGCTTTACCCTACCCTGGAGGTTACGGGGTCGACTCCTGCTGAGTGCAAAGATTTTAACCAACAAATAGGTGACAAGTGGTGGCCTTTGATTGGGCCATGTGTCGCCATCCCATTTGCTGCCAACAAACCACATCACATGCCAACTGCCCAATAACTGTCTGCCACTTCAGCGTATGACCTGCCACATCATCATATGACCTTCCACATCATCATCTGTATGGACTGTACAGTCAACATCCCTTTTTTGCCTGTTTGCCATTTTGAACAAACCGCGATATCTCTCGCTCTCGATGTCTATTTGAACCCAAATGAGTTGTGTTGGGTTCGCAACGACGAGGCCTACACTCTCGTTTGATTTGAAGTGATTTTGAGCACTTTGAATTTTTGAGAAAAATTTGAACACCTGATCACCAAGGGAGGAAAACAAAGGCCTTAGGCCCTACACAAATTTCTCAGGATTAATGGCCATGAAAAAGTCATTAAAACACCACACTAATCCTCTCTTTGGAATTTGTGGCCATTGGGTGGGATATGGACACCACTCACAAGTTTTATGCACCATTCAAGACACATGGGATCTTGTCCTCTGTAAGCTACATGAATAATTCTATTATTATTTTGTGTGAATTTGTTCTTTTGCAAAGTACTTTTATGAATTAAATTAGTATCAGAGTTTAGAATTTTTAGTGGCATTTCCCAACAAGTGATTGGGGATGCTACAAGTGGTCACTTGTATAGCTCTATAAATGATTTTTAGGTGATACCAATCTCCCTATGAGAACTAGTTCTTTCTATTGCTACTTGTGTTGATGTACTTTACATACACACCTTGGTGGTTTGGTCACTCGAGTATCAAATAGGAAAGGCTTAATGGACTTTAGAGAATAAGTGATTCTAAGGGTCATACCTAGATATGGGAATGTTAAGTAGAAACCTTCACTGAAATCCTTCCACTTACGTGTCTATCAACAAATCTCCTTGTGTAGATACTAGACCTTAAGGATATTCCCCAAGGTGTACATAAAATTGTAGACCGAATGTTTTTCTAGAAATACCTTCCAAGTCCACCTATGATTGAACCCATATCTATGTAAGATACGATCGTTATTTCCCTCATAGACCTTCATAAAGGTGATTGTATCTTTTTTTTCCCCTGGAATGTTAATCGCTTGGTACTTGAGTGGCGCAGCAAATTTATTTTGCAATCCTGGTTGGAATTATTCCCATATATCAAGTCCATCTCTATAAGTATCCCAACACCTATATGGTGTGGATCTCAATGTCACATCTAGTTCTTATACAAAATCCTCCAAGAACCACTAAGCTTAGAGCCTCCATAAAATATTCAACACTCCCTATACCATCAAATATGGGAGGGATTGGCAGCTCTATACCAATATCATGGATAGACCTAATCATGGCACAACAATGAGACAAAATATTATAATTATTTTTTTCCAATCTTATAATGCTTCTTAGCTCTTTGAATTATAATAACATATTCTTCTCCAACTGACTAGTCTTTTTCCTTATTGGATTGGTATAACCATTCTATATTTTTTCCATTAAGTTATATTATTGTCCCACTCTTGCACCATCAATGATGTCATATATTGGCTCTATGTATCATTCCCTTTTGATTGGATCAATGGGTTCTATCAATCTAGTTCCATTGGCTTCAAAATCCATTTTCCCTCTCTTTACATTAATTATTCTTTTGTTTAACAAAAATTAAATTAACAAAAAATAATAATAAAACATCAAAAAAACAAAAAAAAATACAAAAGAAAAACAATCCTCTTTCCCTCATTCATTACAAAGAAATTTGGGTGCAGGCGGCCATCTACTAGCAACTTGATATTATTCCTGGGAGGTGGAAACTACACAACACACTCAACAATCAGATTCACAGAGCCAAAACTGGGCCATACATCACATTCATAGAGCCACTACTTGCTTGGATATGCCTACGTAAGGTGGAAACTACACCCAAGGCCGCATGAGGTGGAAACTACACAACACATGAGCAAATGATACATATTTGTTTTTTGGCACAGAGGAGAAAGACCTCATAGCTTGGATATTCCCGCATGAGGAGGAAGCTACACATAGCCATCTACTATCTTGGATAACCCCCACATGAGGTGGAAACTACACAACACATTAGCAAAGATACATATTCTTGTTCGACAGAGAGGAGAAAAACCCCATAGCTTGGATATTCCTGTGTGGTGAGGAGGAAACTACACAACACATGATACATATTTGTGTTTGGCGCAGAGGAGAAAAACCCCATCTGACAGAGGTAGAGGAGTGGCAATATTCATTCCAAGATTTCGATTGGAAATCGATAGAGGCAAAGGAGCACCCCTATCTGAACAAACCTGTGGAGATGCCGCAAAACTCAGTAATGTCTATCCTATGTTTCTCTGAAATTGGTAAACCTTTGTTAAATGTAGTTAAAACCCTATTTTTAACATTGACATCATTGTGAGAATAGTCTTAGGTTGAAACTTGTGCTTTCAACACACTTTATGTTGACTCCCTCCATAGATATATTCATAGTAACTACTATTCTGTCTTGTGGTTCTTACTTTTACCACTCATCACCCTTCTCACAATTTCGATAAAGGTTCTAAACTTCAATTTAGTATATAAATTTTCTCCCCCTGCACATTTTTGTTGTAGACTTCACGATTCTATTCATTTTAAATGCCATGATTACACTCAAGTGTATTTGATTCTCTCATGAAACTCCTCAGATGTTATCCCTCCCTTGGTCCATAACCTCCTTCTCCCTATCACTCTTAAGACGTGAACCCCAAACTTGATAATTTTATCACCTAGTAGATTTTGCAGAGTAGAGTTGCCTCTTGGGCTTCTAGGCCTATAATTATCCTTTGAAAGTCTTCTTGACTAAAGAGGAAATCCCCTCCTAGTTTTTCACTCTCCTCTCCTTCATGGGTGTTGTTACCACTCATGATGCAAGAAAACTTGTTGCATTATTTGAAGACTTTTTTAAGCAGCCTGTTCATGGAGGATGTATATATTGGAAGGCATCGCTGTAGTTTTGATGAAAAATTATTCATTGAGGATTACCTTTTGAGGCATCATTGCATATTTTGAGGCGTGGTGGTGCATGTGGAAGAGTTCTACCTTTTTGGAGCCCTTATTGGCACATTTTCATGCATATTTGTTTATTGAGGGTGCATCTTACACATTTTGAGGCACAATCATATATTTGAAGGCATTCCAGATCCCATGGAGTGGTATTGGATGCTTTAAGAACACCCTTCATGTGATGTCTGTGTTTGTCGCTCTAGTGTCCTCATACTTTTCAAACATTTTCCTTGGAAGGAGAAACCATCATTTGAGTGGATTAATATATTGTTTTAGTTGTTGGAATGTATTGATCATGATTAATAAATTTATTTTTGTGGGAGGAATTCCTCTGTGTGATTCTATTTGCAAGACATTGTAGGTTCATATGTAAACACTTGGAATCATTCACCTTGTCAAGGACAATGTTTCCCAATAAGAGGAAGCCATATTATATTTGTGTTTTTATAAGAGGTGCTTCACCCGAGGAAAGCTGTCCAAATTTTTCTTGAATATTTTATTATGGAGGTAGTTGAGGGATTCATCTATAAAATAAGGATGGAGTTCATCTCCAAGGGTGTGATTCTTGGAGGATTATATGACTCGGTATACTTGATTGTTGTAGCCAACAGGATAAATATTTTGGGTCCGCCATCTTCCTCATTCATTCTCTTATTGACCACCTATTTCCTCGATCTGTTCATCTTTTATTATCTCCCTTTAGTTCATTGTCTTGATTAGGAATGAATTCAATATGGCATTCCATAGTTGAGACTAGTCACCACTCCCTTGCTATCTTCCCTAAGAGGTTATATTTGGTGGTTGCATCCAATAGCCTATAGCTATAAGGTCACCTTCATTTCCATGAAATTTCCTTCCTCTCAATGCTCTCCTCCTACCTTCGTTGGTGCTTACTTAACGTTGTTTCCTTATGTTCATTTTCCATCCCCATGCTAACATTTTCACCTCATGCCTTCAACAATGACTTTCCAGAATCAATGATACACTCCCTCACTAATGTCACCTTATGGATAATTTGTACATCATGATGACCATAGCTAGATCTAGTTGAATACCAATGAACATGTAATATGACTATTTTTCATTATTTTGAACCATCAACATAGGATTATCGATGGTTAGCTATCAACATGTTCAAATCACTTTTCTAGTGGGATTTGTTTATTATAATAGTTTTAGTCCCTCATCAAGGAAACACCCATTCATCACATATTTCAACCATAAGCAACATTTATTTCATAGAGGTATTATGACCCGAATTCAAATGTATCATGTTAACACATGTTATGGTTTCATATTGTAATTAACATGATTATCATCATGAACATAGGTATGCTTTCCTCTTTGATAAGATTATAGAACATGTTCACATCACAATTGTTGTTATGTAGGTGATATTATATCTCTCTCCAATATTGGGTTACCTTCAACAAGGTTCCCAATACCTACAATATATTGACTCTATTTTTCATAATTAAAAAAACCCCTTTATGAATGAACATGATAAGGTATTGGTCAAAAAGGTGAAGCCCCCGTGATCCTTATGAGTATTCAATATGTGTATGGTGGTCTCTGTAATCATAAAAATTTTCTATGTTAGAAATGATGACATTTGATTCAATGTTGTATAGGTGTACTAGGTGAACTATGACATTTTCATGGTATTTTTAAAATTTGGGTCATTTTTCTTTCATTTATCCAGATAATTAGCTCATACTTTTTGTCATTAGTAGTACTGCACACATAGTAATCTAAAAAGAAATTATTTCTTTTCTTAAAACCTCTTGCTCCTTCCCATAGCTAGTTTTCATCAAAGTTGAAATTCTTGCATTTCATTTTCCTCTTGCATGGTTTAAAGAGTCGAGTCAAAATGCCATCAGTTTCACGACCACTCGTTTGAGTAACAACAACCTAAAATCAAGCGCTAATTAAAATTTATCTAGCAAATTTTCTAGGGATATTCAAACCCATGTTATCTTAGGTGTAGAGTTTTGGAATATGATTGTGAGAATAACCTTCCAAATCTGCTAAACAAACATAAAGCCTTGAGTTAGGGAGTGAAATCTAGTTGCTATATCACTAACTTTGGGAAGCCCTTATAACACAAGGGTCAATCACAAGGTTTCATTTGGGCCCTCAGAGTAATCAAACCTGCTTTGTTGGTCTTGTTGTCGATTGTCGACTGTCCCCCTCTGCTTTGGTATAGTAGGTGGTACCATAGAGGCCATAATATTTTAGAATTCCTACATAAGGTGACAACACAGGGAAGGTGGTGTTGTACCTGGGATCGACGTTGGATAGACTCACTCAGACTCTTGGGAGGGTTTCCCACTATTCGGTGAGGTAAATTGCACCAGGGAATTGGTTCATTAAGTAGGTTTTCAACGTAACTTTCCCACCCGCTGAAATTCATCCCCTTCACGCATCGATTCTTTGATGTTGGATTCCATCACCAACTAGCACTTCTTTGTGAGAAGGTTTGCTTGCATGCTTGACTCCTAGATTAATTAGTGTATGTTGATTTTTCTCCTTAGTTGGCCTTAAGATTGAGTTTGTGTCTATTAATAGCATCATTTCTGGGTTAATTCCTCATTTGATCAATACAAAATATGGATACCATTAAAATAAAATGGAATAAAGAGGTAACAAATAGCTCATACCTAACTTACATCTTATAATTCTCCAACATTGTTCTTTACACTTAATGCAACAAACACCAAATGGAATGGTTTACACAAGGTCAATGGAGAATGTGATTGGAGAATTCAAAATATTATCATAAACCCACATCTCACATATTTGTACATGCACCATAGTTTCACAATCTTTCATGAAGAGGTCCAGGAGAAATGCCTCCATGCAAAATTGTCCACATCAGAATTGTCCATGTCCTTGATGGAAATATATAAAATTCCCTTGAATATATTTTAGTCCTTTTCCTGCTTAAAAAGGATGATCCCATTCTAAAAGTGGTCAAAGACTACTTTTATCCCCCCTCTATCTAATAAATGCTACTTCTTATACTATCCTTCCCCTACAGTAGGGAGTGTTGTGTCCCTTTTCTCGAAAATAAGTGAGGTTCCTCTTCTTTCTCCCAACATTCTCCCAATCTCTTGGATAGGAATACATGCAGCCTCAAAACTAACGTTTAGGGAAACTAAAATCCAATCATGAAAATGTTCAACATTCCACCCTCTTGCATCCATGGTATATGACCATGTACTCGTCCAAGTATGGGAGGAAAAGGTGGGAATATACAACAAAACTTTCCAAACCTTAGCCAAGGAATGTTAATGTCCTACTCCAAACCTTAGCCAAGGAATGTAGTTGTATTGTAAATACACCACATAAAATCTTGACCACCCAAATATAGTTGTATATTGTAAATATATCCTCCCACTTTCCCCTTATAATATGCAACCATTCACTAAGATTAATCCAATTTTTATCTTCACAAAAATGTGGCATTGCCATTAATTCTTAAGCAACAAATACTTGAAATATAGGTTCAAATAAAAATTGGCGTAACTTACTCTCCAATGCACATATGTAGTTTAAATTGTAGGTGGAGATTCCTCTTTCGATATTCTTCAAAACCCCTTTAACAACACGTGAATAGGAGGTATTGTTAGAATTTCCCTGAGCCAAAGTTTCTCCAATATTAATTTGTACCCTAGAATGCATCTCTTTCTTTGTCTCTGGGATTAGTAGGTGCATGGATTCTGACAATATAGAGTTATTGACCATTTGTTGGGACATGGGTAATAGCTTAATGTCTTGAATTGTCTTTCATAAACCTTATTTGGTTGACATTTCCAATGTCTTTTCACTTTAGAAGCACTCCAATAGATACTGCCTTATGATAGGATATAATAAAAGAGGCTCCCTTTCAAATCATATTTACAACCCCAATCTACATTACTAAGTTGACTAAAACTAGATGGAATTCAACTAACACAACTATTTGAGACTTCCAAGCCCTTATTAGCCTATTTAGCTCAATTGATTAGACAAGCAGAAGGAAATTACCTGTAGGGAGGAGCTGTGTGCCCCCCCCCCACCTTTTTGGAATTAGCAACATAGTAGACCACATTCCTAGCTTCAAAAGCAGGGGGGAAATACATGTAGTTATTGAGTGTTTCTATATGTCCTTCTTGCAAACTTGGACCTACATGATGATTGCAATCTTTCTTTAAAGAAATTGATTTTTTCCTCTTGTAGGCCTCAAATTGGAGTATTTCTCCTGAAGATCTTGTTAGCCTTCTCCCTCCTTGGATTGTTTTCACTGCAAACTCTGTCACACCTTGACTGCTTCCACAAGACACTATAGCACTGAACAAAATGATTCAATTTTTACCACACCACTCATTAGTGGGTGACTCTCCCATACCCATCTTCTCAACTAAGTTATGCATGTCAAGTGTTGCAACCCAAAACACTTCCACTAAGGTGTTCCTTGTTGTGGATTTATTTCTAGTGACTCACTTGCTACCTACAACCTTATCATGTCGCAGACCTATCCAACCTATAAATTCACACTCTTCCATCTTTGACTACGATGTATTCTCCATTAAGATTTATCATCCCTTTTCTCCACCAAGACAATGAAATTTTTTTCATCGCAACTAAACTCACTTCAATTTCTTCACGTTGCCACATACACTTATACTTACCTTCAACTCCAATTTATCATGCCTTAGTACACCTTTGTCTTCATGCCTTCAAACAAGCTAGGTAGCTAGTCCAATTCTACATTGAAAACCATGAAAGTACATCATCATGTGTTGTAGAATCAAACACTCCTACTTGGATTTTCTAATGCACTTCTTTGTATGTGCTTCTCTCTTTAATAGAATCAAGTTCTTGATTTGGCTTTTAAAATATTCTAAGTCCTACCAACTTACACCAAACTAGGCACTTACTTCCTTGTGGGGTGCTTTGGCTCCACTACCTTCCAAGCTAGTAGTGAGTCATCCTATGAATTTGTTTAGTGATAAAAGGATGGAAAGTGGCCGCCAATGTCACTAGAAACACTAAAATTGAAATACATTCCTTCCTTAAAGTCTACATCATTTTTTCTAGAACTGCTTAAGTTAAATGAACCATCCAACGGAAGTTTAGACCATCTTGATTCTCTAAATAGACATCCACTACTTTGGATATTGTAGACATAGTGTTATTTACTATGGATTCAAACCTAGTAAATTTTTTTTTGTGTGGGCCTTCATCCACCAAAGGTTACCAAAAACCTACACTCGAGATCTTCTTTGATGTCTTAAAACCTCTAACTTCCTCTTTGTAAGGTTGCACTATTGCATGATTGGTTGTTGTAATCATAGTCATGGTATTCTCCTAGTGATTGCACTCTATTTCCCCCTCAACATCAGAATTATGTGAATTTTTGTGTCATCGAAGCTTAACAAATTGTTAAGGTGAGGGATTGGTGCCACCTATCACATCGTCATAAACTCTTGCACAAAAACAACTTCAAAGTCAACCATGGGCACCACTTTGAAACTAGTAGTTCCACTCTAGTGTCCAAGCTATAAGTTGACTCCTTTAGCAAAGCTAACCACCCTACCTATGTTAGGGTTTGCTACCTTGAAAAAAGACTGCACCAATTTCAATTGCACATTGAGTTTAAAAACCAGTACTTCCTACATAAAAATGTGGGTTGCACTATTGTTAACCATCACCATAACTAACTTATTATTCAACTTGGATTGAAGAAAACTAATATTTGTATAGTTCTACTTTTGGATTGAACAAAACTAATATTTGTATAGTTCTACTCTTGTCTTGAAAAAAAATAATATTTGTATTGTTCTACTCTTGGATTTCCTTAGACTTATTGCCAACTAAAGCACCCAAGATTTGAAACACACCAATTGATGGTTGGATTTCTTACTCCATAGAATTGACCCTCATCTTCAATGGACATTTATTATAATAATTGTAATTTGCACAAATCCAACAAACAAAAACCTTACTACTATTTTTTTCTTAGATCCATATGATAAAATTATCATGTCCTCATTGTTATCACATTAATATGCCCTTAATATGTCCAAAATCAAGAGGGATATCACATTACATTAGGTGGTTGACCACTATTTCGTAGTGGGAAATCTAACCATAGTGCATATTGCTTGCATGGATAAGTGAGTTGAATTAAGGTGCACCCAACTAGAGATCCATACCCTTTGCTAATTTGGGAATCCACTACATGCATGAGTTCCCCTACTAATATTGGTAATTTCACCCTACTCTAATTGTGCATCCAAAACTAAAGATATAAAATTTTTATTTAGAACTTTGAATATTGAAAAAAATGTTCATAAATTGGAACTAGGATGAGGATGGACTACTCACTAACAACACACGCACATGCAACTGAAGGTACAACCAAATAGGTACCTGTCAGATATTTCTTCGTAAAGTGAGGAAAGCTTAGGACAAATAGAGGGAAATGTGATTGCATCTAGTAGATATGATAAGCAAACAAGGACTAGAGGTGAAAAAGTCAGAAGAAAATTTTGTAGACGCGTGGATATTTTTCTTGCCGAAGGAGGATCATGATCTTATGATGATCAGAGCATAGGAGACATAGAGGTGCTACTAAGGTATAAACATCTGGTGAAACAATAGGTACCTAAGGAAATACCTCCTATAGATGTTGAATTGATTGCCAACAATAGGACATATTGCATTGCACCATCCTCCTTGCATGGCCTGGGGCTATTTTCCATGGATTGAATAATTGTAAAATACAATACAGTAATTGGTTTGATGGACTATGTCGGACCGTGTTACAATTATAACGATTGGATGCAGCTGCTCCAGTACATGCGAAGTATGTGGAGATATGCACTCGCTGCAAATTATATACAACTAATAAACAAGGATAAAAATAAGAGATCGACTATCTATATTGATGGAAGGCCTAAAGATTTCGACAATATCACAGGGTTTATAAAAAACAAATGACCCAGGACAACAAACAAGCAACTGAATTGCATATATGAGGGACGCGAAGAGAATCGGGTAGTCCTATGCGCAATAGAAAATATAGCTCCCGGGGAAGAGTTATTAGTGGATTACCTTTTGAATCAAATAGAAACATTGACTAATAGTGTGCGGGTACTTATGAAACACCTCTTTAAGAAACCTCTATTTATTGCATTATATTTTTTTTTATCTTTAACATTGTTTTAAATATTTCACAGTCCCAATTTTATAATAATGTGGGAGCTTGATCATTGAGGTTAATTTTATGTGGGTGGAAATCAGTTTTTTTGTTATCGTTAACAATTTTTTAAATAATTGGGGGTTCTAATTATATTATAATGTGGCAGGATGATCATGGAAAAGGGCCAGCCGTAGAACATGTAAATGATTATCAATTCCCACTTTCATTTTATGTGAATTTTATTATTTGCTTATATAATTTTACTGAAATAACATTGTTTTGTTGAAATTATATGTAGTCGGCAGACCATGTTGATCATGATTCCACCGATGAGGAGGGGTTGTATTCATCCCCTGATCTGATGGTATTAATAAAAAAAATATCATTAAAGAGAACAACGAACTTGCTAGCTTATTAGATCATACAGATCAAACTCCCGACGTCCTAGCAAAGATCAATCTCCTTATGTCACAACTTAACACATATAAGGTAATAACCATAATTTAAAGTTTTTTTTTCTAATCTAT
This sequence comes from Picea glauca, assembly GCA_000966675.3. Taxonomy (NCBI): domain Eukaryota; kingdom Viridiplantae; phylum Streptophyta; class Pinopsida; order Pinales; family Pinaceae; genus Picea; species Picea glauca. The sequence goes on from JZKD02S2228320.1 coordinate 374,382, forward strand.
TGATATGTTTAATTATCAAACTTTTTTCTTTAACTTTTACATTATCTCACGAAAAAAAAAACAACAACAACAAACATTTTTTTTTTTTATAAAGAGATTTTTGGAGCCTGTTCAACCCGGTGTTGGTAGTAGTGGCGCTACAGAGATGCTACAAAGTTTTGATGTGGGAGGTCATACAGCTACTAGAGTACTATTTAATTCTCCATCTTCCAAACCTAATTTAGATAGGAGCCATGACACACACCACCATACATCCACACATCGGTTAGAGTCTAGAGATGGTGATAGAGATGAGGCTGGTGATGTGGTTGACATGGTTGCATTTCCTGGAGCTAGACTAGTGACAAGAACAAGGAACCTTCCATGCACATTTTTGGTCGACGATAATGGACTTCCATTAAAACAATCAAGACTCCCAGGTAGTTTTAATTGATATTTTAATCGTTTAATGTTGTTTATCTCATACACAAATCATCTAGATTATTAATTTTAAATTAATTATCATATCTTTTGTGTGTAGGAAATAACCATTTTTATAGGCACCTAGAGAGCAAGGCCTTGTTGATTTTTGGGGCAACATTATGCATGAGGTGGAATTGTTAGAATTCCAACCTCAAAAGGAACTTATGAATTATCTTTAAGGCCTCTTTGGAGTAGACACGTTCAATAAACAAATGGTCACCTCTGAAGCAGGAAGATATTTAAAATATATGCAGGATGTTTATAGACAAATCTTGGCAAGAAATCCTAGGTATGAGCATCCTCCCTCAATTCCAGAGAGGGAGTGGAAGGTGATCGTTGATGATGAAAAAGAGAAGATTTTGAAAAAATTAGGAGAAAAAATAAATGGTACACAATGTAAATTACAATATTTTGATTTCAATACCATCTTTAATTTTCTTTAGATTAAATAAAAGTGTGGTTATATATAACATACTTGAAAATTTTGATGATAGGTTTCCTGACACTTCGAAGGAAACCAAATCAAGGATTTCCAAACATGGCCAACAAAAGCTAGGCCAGGGAGGCTACTTGCGGTTACAATCATGAATCATAAGTACCCAAACATCTTAAGAATATTAAGATATCAAACCTCATACCAAACTTGGGGGGAACATCAACAACTACAATATCCATAAGTATACTCTTCATGGGAAACTGAAATATGGTCACCACCATATCCTTAAATGCGCCAACATTTATCCTCTGTTGAAATATTAGGTAGCGCCCCTGTGCTGCATATATGCGCCAACATTTATCCTCTATTGAAATATTAGGTAGCGCCTGTAGGCATCACCCCTGGTTTGCACCCGTATACCAATTCTGCGCTCTGTGGAATATTATGCAGTGCCACTTACGTTGCGTCTGCATATAGGTTTGGGTAGCAATGCCAAAATGAAGCGTCTTTGAATATTGAACATGCACAGAGCAGATTGTGTCCTTCCATGATGACAAAACCATTTTACTTAGGTTCCTTGACTATACAATAGGTAGTGATTTTACCACTGAGTGAAGCTAACACTTAGAAAAAACTCAAAATCCATATAACTAAATGCCTATAAGCCTGCATAGATGGAAAAGATAGTATTTTCATATTAGTTAACCCTCCCAAAAAGGAACAATCCCCAAAAATGGAGCTTACCCCTTACCAACTATTTTGTAATCTTGACACTTAGCCTCACACTCTTTCTGGTAGAAAGAGTATCTACAATTGACTCAACATACTTCTTCTTCTTAGCATTGGCATGATTCTTCAACGTAGTTGTGCTCTCCTTAGCTGTTGGTTTGTCATCTTCGATGGCAGTTTCAAACAACACTTGTAAATTCCTTTGGGCTACCTCATCTTGGAAATGCTTCAGTTCTACCTTTAGCTTCATGTTCTGAGCCTAGAAGCCTCTGTTTTTCCTGTAGAGGTTCTGGAGCTGTCTATGTAGGGGTTGATTTCTCCTTGCCACAAATATTGCCAAGTCAAGGGTATGATTGTAGCCATCCATAAGCTCTGTCATCTTGACTCTTTTAGACATGGATTCCTTTTTCAATTTAACCACTTCTTTTCTTGAATCCTTAAGTTGTCTGATAAGTCTCTTGAAGGTTTGATCACCAGGGGGAGTAGAGACATGCACTGTCTCAGCAGGCTTCTTCTCGTCCTCTTCTTCCATATGTACAAGAATTTTCTTGTGTGTTTCATCAGCCTTCTCGAAACCATTTCCTTTATGCTTCTTCTCTTGCACAACAACTTCTCCTTTGTTCTTCACAGGATCTTCAAAATATTTCACAAAGAATTAATCTTTCCTCTCCAAAGGTCTTTTGGTACCTTTACCCTTCTTCCTTTGAATAGGGGTTTTTGATTTCTCCTCCACGGGATTTTCAATGCTTTTTATTTTCTCCTTATGCATAGGGGTTTCTGGTAAAGACCGCTCTTTGAAAACCTCGTTAGGAATTGATGACCTAGTGAAAGGTATTTTACCCTTGATTTCAACCACTGGAGGAGAAGAGGGAAAGGGAAGCTACTTTCCTCTCTTAGATTTCAACTTTGTAGAGGAAGGCACTTCTTATAACCTTGGTGGAGGTGGGGGTAATAAATCTCTATGTGGAGAAGAATAAATCTCCTCCTCAGCTTCCATGACCTGCTTGTTGATTTCTGAAATAGGGGCTCTACCCTTTCTCTTCTTGCTGATACCTTCTTTAGTACTAGTGGATGTTGAAGGAGCTACAATCTATGATTGGGGAGTAGGTGTTGGTTCCATCTTGAAGTGAGAAGTAACCACAAAATTCTCCCATGAAATCTCTTTCTTTCCCAACTCTTTAGAGACTAACATTCGGATCAATCTAGAGTGGAAAAGACTAGAATCCACATCCTTAGATTTGGATTGCACCCTATCTAACAATTTACCTATACTTCTCAACAGGTAATAAGGAACATTCATCTCAATCTTACCAGTAAAATGTAACAACAACCTTATGTGGTAATGATACAAGGTGTTAAATCTCCCTTCACAAGTTAAATATCTCTGTATGATTTTCAAAATTCTATCAAACTACTCGATCAGTTGATTCCTTGGCATACTCTTAGAAAACTCATTGGCTCGATATTCAGGCTTGAAGATATCTTTAACAAAGGGTGAACTCAAAACCATGGCCTTGAACCACTTTTCACCTGAAATGGGAATCCTTGTTGCAGCTGAGATGGATGTTTCAGTTACCTTAAATTCCAAATCCCCAACTCTGGTTTTCTTTCCATCAAAATTTAATGAAAACTGTTTTTCTACCTCTGGATGGCCTCTCTACATGTTCTGGAAGAAAGAGAGACATCCTGCTCTTTGAAAGATCTCCCTTGCCATGGGATCTATGTCAAAAAGACACATGTCCACAGGTTCTGTCCTAACTATCCTACCACCTTTGTGTGCTTTCTTCAACTGAGGGGTCTCCATGACTCAAAATGAGGGTTCTTGAGAGGCTTAAGGGATTCTAATGACCATAAAGCTACAATTCAGGTTTCAAATGCACAAAGATGGCCCTTAAAATTGACAGTGCTTAGAAATCCAAGCTTGAATATGGGAAATAGAACTTTAGACTTGTACATACTTTTTAGAGTGTAGGCTGTGAAGGGGTAATCTAGAATGTCTCTTTGTACAAGATGAAAGGGAGCAAGGAAAACAGAGAGGGTTTGAGCAACGCCTCTAGGTAGCGCAATACATACACAGAGGATAAGCTATTACAGGCTTGCGACTTCAATGATTAAAGAAAATGATAGTAATCAGACCATGGACATGGGCAAGGAATTTTATAGGTATGAAAATATGGCTTCCTTACTACCCTACATGCTTAAAAAACCGAAACCTGAGCACAAATTTCTTGTGAAAATTAATATGCAAAGGAGGCTGTATAGGATACCTGCAAAGTCGACACCTGTTGAGATCTTCAATGCGATATTAGGATGAAATTGAGGAAACTTTGTCCCTAGAATCTCTCACAGCATCATATTTAGTTGGCATGTGGTCGCTTGATCGGAATTGGCAAACTTACGTAGCATAGAACTATTGAACTTTTCAAAATTTAGAAACCATTACCAAGGATCATAAATGCAAGATCTTTTGAAGGCACTTTAACCGACTTTTGGCATTGAAAACAAGGGACACGGTCTCAGTCATGGAAATCATGACTTGGAGTGGATGGATGATAAACATGATAGGCACTATGGAACTACTTGATGAGTAGGCAGCGCTTCCAAATCAAAAAATGTTTGGACAGGTAAGCGAGTACAACGAGTTATGCTTACTAGGTCATGAGTGAAGAGGAAGAAGAGTCACATCAATTTAGCAATGGGGGGAGTCGATTTAGGGAAAATTCATGATGGGGACCAAAAATGAGTCATGAGATAAAGAGGTTCTAATACCATAAACCAAATTGAGGACCAAACAAGAACTATGACTCAAAAATTTAATCTTCTAAGATGAATCTAACATCAAACTTTAAGAGGATGAGACTCAAAAAATTAAAATCTAAGGCTTAAAAAAGTATTAATCAAACTAAAGACCCAAGGAAACTTAGTATGATAACATTGGATCCACAGGGGATGGCATGCCCCCTGCGGGCTGCCAAGAATGATTAGATTTAGTGCCTTATCCTAGGGCTATGGGGTCAGTTATTGGAACAAAATAAAAAAGAAAATGATATTTACAATGACATGAAGAGTCATTCAAGGCTCAAGCAAAGTACTTTTTTCAGGAAATTCCATTTATAGGGCCACCAAACACTTCTTCATTCTCCATATTCTACAACTTGAAAGTGTTATTAGAGAATACCTCAAAGATTTTGAAAGGACTGGTCCATAAAGCTTAAAATTTACCATTCTTGCCTTTGTCTTTCCTCGGTGCATCCCACTTGAGCACCAGATCGCCTAATTGAAAATCCTCTTTGTTCACCTTCTTGTTGAAATCCTTCTTGATCTTCAATTGATGGTCATATGCCTTATCCACAAATTGTTCCTGAGTCTATTGCACCTCAACCAACTGTTGAATCCTCCTGATCATATGATGTGGCTCCCCTTGATAATCCTGGAAGAATTTCGCCATAGGTAATGCAAGTTGAGAAGGAAAAATTTCCTCAACTCCATATACCAGCTGGAAAGGGGAAAGTACCAAGGATATTTTCACTATCACTCTGTCACCCCATAGAGAAAATTTGTTTTTCGAATCCCATGCCTTTTTGTTATCCTCTAACAACATTTTAATAATATTTATAATTCTTTTGTTCAAGGATTCTGCAAGCCCATTTCCCTGCGGATAGTAAGGGGTGGAATGAATCAAAGTGATCCCAAACTATTCACAGAAATGAATTAATGGTTTATCCTTGAATGATGCAACATTTTCAATGACAATTCTGTTCAGGCAGCCAAACCTCGCCATAATGTCTTCAAGGAAACCAACGATCACTTTGTGGGAATCATTCCTGGTAGGAATACCCTCTATCCATTTAGTGAAGTAATCTGTGGCAGTCAAGATCCATCTATGTTGGCCACTAGAAGTGGGATGAATTTCACTGATAAAATCTAGGCCCCACTTTTGAAAAGGTCTCGAAGTTTCTACAAGCTTTAATGGCAAAGACTTAAGTTGTTGCTTTCCAGAATTTTTTTGACACTTATCACATGCTCTGATCTTAGCACAAACATCTATTAACAAACTAGACCAGAAATACCCAGTCCTGAGAATATTGTGGGTAGTGGTCCTCCAAAAATGATGTCCCCCACATAAACTATCATGAAAATCAGATATAATCATTTGGGCTTCTTGTAGGTCTAGGCATCTCAGCAACACTCCCAATGGATCCTTCCAATACAAATTTTGATCAACAAAGAAATACTTTATTGATTTGAGTTTTAATTATCTCACCTTGTTCTTTTCCATACCACTTGGAGGTTGTAAATTCTGCAAGAAAAATATAATTTCCTTGTACCAGCTTCAATCTACCAATGCAGGGATGATTTGAACACCTTTGTCATTTAATTCAGCCTGCTGCTTTTCTGCACATGAGCTAATGAAATTTACCCCCAAGGTTGAGAAATTTGATTCAGCCAACAACTTGGATAAACCTTGACATTTAACCAATTTGGTAGGCCTAATTTCTAAATCAAATTCAAGAATTTTAGCAATCCATTTGCTGCATTTTCCATCAATATCAGGATGAATAAGAATTTCTTTTACAACAGCTGAACGAACATAAGCAATAACTCTTGAATGAAACACATAAAATCTGAAGGAATTAAGAGCTTTAACCAATGCATATGCTTTCTTATCCATGAGGTCATACTTTAGTTCAACATCTCTCAATGCCCTACTGAAAAAGTCAATGGGTTGTTCTAAGCCTTCAATGTTCCTCTACAATAGGATTGCTACTACTGTATCAAAAGAGGCAAAAAAAAAAAGAAAGACCTTTGAGTAATTGGGGCTGACAAGAATCAACGCTTCTATCAAGGATTTCTTTATTTGATCAAAAGAATCATGGGCCTAACCATCCATTTGATTTCACTATCCTTCCTCAACATGGCTGTGATATACTTAACTAACTCAGCAAAATTTGACACAAATCTTCTCAAAAAGTTGATTTTTCCCAGAAACGATTGTACCTATTTTTTAGATCTAGGGAGTGAAATTTTTTTTATAGCCTCAACCCTGTTGGAATCAATCCTTACTCCTTCAACTGACATGATATGCCCCAATAATTTTCCTTCTTTCATGGCAAACAATGATTTTTTTGGATTCAAAGAGAGGCCAAATTTTCTGCATTTCAAGAAGACCTTTCTTAAATGATCACAGTGTTCCTTATCAGACCGAGAATACATAGTTATGTCATCCAAATAGATAAAAACAAACTTATACTTTTCTCCAATAAATGCTATGTCCATAGCTTGCTAAAAAGTTTCCCCTGCATTCACCAAACCAAAGGGCATCTTGGTGTACAAATGTCCCCCAGGGAGTGGTGAAGGTCGTCTTCTCCCTATCTTCTAAAAAAACAGATACCTGATTGTATCTAGAGAATCCATCAACCATAGATATCTTGGCTGCTCCTGTCACCCTCTGTAATATGTGCTCTATCTTGGGTAAAGGATAATTATCCTTTTTTGAGATTCTGTTCAAATTTTGGAAATCGACACAAAGTTTGATGCCCCATTCTTTTTTCTTATTGGGACCAAATTGGCTACCCATTTCAAATACCTCAAAGGAATGACAATTTTTTCATCTAAAAGCTTCTTAACTTCTTTCTCCATGATAGGCAACAACATAGGATTCATTTGCCTCAACTTTTTCCTGAAAGGTTTGGTGTTTTCTTTTAATGGGATCTTGTCCTCTATTATGTTTGTGTCATAAGTTCTGAGATCTTCATAAGTCTAAGAAAATACATCAACAAATTCTTTCAACAACTTAGTGTATTCTACCCTCTACTTTTCTGATAGGCTTCTTGACAGTTTGACGTATTTTGGATCCTTTTTAGTGCCCACATTACACTCAGTGATATCAACATCATCAGTGGATACCTTCCCTTTCAATGCCACATCATTCCCATCAAATAATMTTTCCAAAGGAACTAGTCCCTTTGGTATATGATTGCTAGTCAGCTACACAATATGATGATTAGCAATTTTATTGAGGAAAACGTCAGCATGAGGAGTGATTTCTGGATCATGATCCTGATCAATGTGCAATGCAAAAAATTAATCAACAGTCTCAAGAATATTTTTAAGTTCTAAATCATCTTCGAACACCTTCCAATATTTTACATTGTCTGGTATAGAAAGCTTGTATTTGACTTCTACATAATACTTGATTTTTGGTGGTATGGGAGTTTTGAAGTTGTTTGTAGATACAGCCAAATAATTAGCCACAATATTCTCTTCTCTAGGAATGAATGATATATTAAAAGAAGAGAAAAAATTGTCCACTAAATCCCATACTTCATTTCTGTAAGATCTAAGCCTAGGATGCTTTGTTTGATAAATATTTTTAATCTGATGGAATATCAATTCAACATCCCCAAATACTGACATCTCCTCTATCCCCATGTATTTTTCTACTCTCAAACCCAAGACAAGAGCCTCATACTCTACCACATTATTAGTAGTCTCAAATTCTAGTTTATATGATAAAGATATAGTTTCTTGAGCTAGTGAGACAAAGATCACCCCAGCACCAATACCTTCCTTCGAAGAGGCTCCATCAAAGAACACATTCTAGACAAAAGTAGTTAGAGGAGGCTCTTCATAAAATTTGATGGACCTTTTTTTTTATTTCTAAAGAGGCTTCTGGGGCATCGGTGAGCTGCAAAATACTAGATCCCAGATCTATATCAAAATAAAAAATAGGGTGAATGGTGGGGTTTTCTTCATCACTAATGATGTAATCCAATTGGGATTCCCTGTAAAGTCTTCTATGATCTCCCCCAAAAATAGGAATAGTAGCATAAGAGAGATCCATCTACAAGGTTCCTCCAAGTCTTTTTATCCAGGATCTTTATAAGAGCATACCAAACTTGGGGGGAACATCAACAACTACGATATCCATAAGTATACTCTTCATGGGAAACTAAAATAAGGTCACCACCATATCCTTAATGACTCCAAAACATTTCACTTTTCTGGAGTCAAAATAATATAAATCATGATAGGTCTTTGTGACTTCTAACAAAAGTTCATCCATAATAGATTTGGGCATAAGATTGTGGGATGCCCTTGAATCCATGAGACAATTGTGTAGCACCTTATCATGTATATTCAGTGAAGTATAAAAAGTTAGGGATGATTCATCTTTGTCTTCTATCAAAGGACCTAAAATCACTGTTGGTTTTTCATCTTGCAGATTTATGGAATTAGTTGCATTTGGAGATGATTCTGGCTATAACATTTTGGATAAATATTTTCTAAAATCCTCATTTTTTATCAATTCCAAAAAGGGTGCAGGGATCTTTATTTTCTGGATCTCATTCTCAAAACTGAAGGAAGGGGAAGGATTCAAGATCTCTTTGGTTTCAGGGGGAGGATCTTTGATCAGAACTTGTGGGTTTTGAGAGTCTTTTTCCTTGCTGCTCATTGTCACAGCCTTGGCAGGATCTTCTTTCTGAACAGGATGATTAGGGGCTTCAATTTTTTCTGCATTCTTCTTAGATATCAAATTATATCTACCAGGATTCTCCTTTTCTTTCTCCCCCTTGCTTAACTCATTAATTTGAATGTCCATTAAAGATTTCTCATAAAAGGATTGAGTCAAGTGTGGGGATGGGGAAGTATCACCTAAACAGTGAATCTTAGGATCAACTTCAACCTCTTCATCTTCTTCATCTTCCACTAAATTATTTTGCAAAAGAGCTTGTACCCTTTGATCATATCTCTCTCTATTTCTGGGAAGGATTTGGGGAGCATTGTTGGGTCTGCTGAAATTACCTCTGTTTTTAGAGTTTTGAGCATTTCTATATGGTTGTCTTCCTTCAGATTTTAATTTCTCAATTTCAGCGGAGAGGGATTTTACTAATTTGGTCAACTCATCTACTTGAGAATGGACAACAAAGGAATCATAAATTGAAGCTTCAACTTTGTTTTTTCTCCTATCCCTATTAGATTTTCTCATGAGTTTATTTGATGCCACTATGTTGGATTCTACCTCTAAGGAAGCATCTTGCATATGATCCAAACAAGGTGACCTTCTTTCTCTCAAAAGGAGGCAAAATTCAGAATCAAAATCACTGTCATAAGTGATTTTTTCCATGGTTTCAGTGGGTTTGATATCATCAGGGATTTTCTTGTACATTTTGTTAAATCTTTTAGAAAAGTCAGAGACAAACTCTCCTTCTTTCCTTTTCAAAGATCCAAATTTAGTGATGTAGTACAAAAAATCCTTTTTGTCACCCCAATGCCTCAAGAAGGCTTCATCCAATGCCTCAATACCAGTAATGAATCCAAGGGCCAGACCCCTAAACCACTTCCCAGCATCACCAAATAGGCTTTGGATGAAAACCCTCATCCAAACATATTCATTTTCAATATTTTGGTTATCTTCATAGCTATAGAAAACAGCAAGATGTTCCTCAACTGTTACATCTTCTTCTCCCATAAACTTAGGCATGTATTTCAAATAATCTCCAGGGGGAAGAGAATTCACTGGTTGAGGTAAAAGTAGAGGAGCATATCTTGCAGCCACTATGACATCCATCTTATTAGCAGGGGGGTTAAGAACTG
>JZKD02S2228320.1:406805-419057 GCA_000966675.3 Picea glauca
AAACTAATTTTAGTTTTTGATAAATAGAAATTTGTTATATATGTTTATGTTTTATATTTTAAATTCATTTGTGTGTGTGTGTGTTCCTAAAATTATTTAATGTGAATTGGATACACTAGCGACATTGAGTGCAATATCAGCAACATCAACACTAGCAACGAGAAGAAAAATAATTTAATTCAGAAACTACATATGCAAACCTCCACGGTTAAATTTTGAGGTTTTCCTTTGCGGAGGAAAAAAAACATAGGATACTCTTTGGTGCTTCTCATAATTTATCACATGGACTTAATCCTCCACCACTTCCTTAGTTCCTTTCCTTGCATATCCTCCTCCATGGGCCACTCTACTTTTTCCAAGATATTATCCTCGCCATTCATGTAGCCATAATATAAACTCACATCAATTTTCTTGTAGATTTCATACCCACATCTCCTCTTCTTCACCTCGAGGGGACTTATCGAATGTCTCTTTGAGGATGAGGAGTAATTTTGTAGCCCTAAAGTATTTATAATCGGGGCCCTTTCCTGTAGCATCAAGAACATCAAATTTATTCCCTTCCAATTTAGCCATCTCGACCCCTACTTTGTCATAATTAGGACTTTCAAGCTCTATGACCGGAGCTTCCCAGTGCCCCTTTTCCCTATTCATCAAGAAAGGACCCTTGTGGATGTATTAATTATAACATTATGTCAGCCTCAAGAATGACCTAAGCTCCATAATGTATACTTACTAGAAGTTAAGAAGCACATTTGGAAAAACAACTGATAATCCATAACCTTTGTCATCATGCCTTATCACTAAATATTAAGAATTACCTTGGTCTCATCCTGCTCATCCATGATATCCTCACCCATGTACTTAATAATAAGTTCAATATGTTTCCTCTTCTCCACAACCATGCACTCGATCACTTTCTCATCCAAAAGGGGCACATGGGAAACAAATTGTCACTGTCTCCCTTCTCCTTCTCTCCCATTTCTTCTTCTACATCCTCATCTTCCTCGAATAAGAATGTATTAATGGAAACAAACTCATCAAATTGGCCTCCCTGGAGATAGACGTGATCCTTTTCCACTCCTTCAACACTTTGTCCTACATCTCCTCCTCCACAGGCTGCTTGAATTTCTCCAAGATACCATGCTCGTCATCCTCGTCGCCATAATAACTACCATCAATTCACATGTAAATCACATACCTAGACATCCTCTTCTTCACCTTAGGGATATTATCAAATATCTCTTTGACACTGGAGAGTAATTCCCCAGCCGTAGTTGTACAATTGTTTGTCGGAAGATGAAATGTTACAATATTCCAACAACCAATTGTATAAGTGTGGTTTGGAAATTCCTCCTCAACATCAAATAAATATCCCATAAGTTTCACAAGGAAAAGAAGAGGAGTTTTATGTATGTTATCTACAAGCGAATTGAAACCAATTATTATGGTGACAGGGATGACGAGAACGGTATCTTGGAGAAAGTCAAGTGGCTCGCAGAGGAGGAGATGTGGGTTAGAGTGTTGAGGGAGTGGTATAGGATCAAATATATCTATGGGTAGCCTAAGTTGATGATAAATATGAGGGACATTGTTTCCATTAAGGTGGTCCTATTCAAGGAAGATGAGGATGTGGCGGAAGAAATGGGAGAGCAAGACAAGGGAAACCAATGGTAGAGAGATTGATATTCTTTTTCCTATGTGTCCCTTATGTATGAGAAAGTGATCAAGTGCATAGTTGTGGAGAAGAAGAAATATAATGAACTTCTTAGTAAGTACACAGGTGAGGATCTCATGGAGGAGTGGGTCGTGGGCAAGGAAATTCTTAATATTTAGCGATAAGGCATGCTTACAAATATTATGGATCATCAATTGTTTTTCCAAATGTGCTTCTTAACTTGTATAAAATATACAATATGGAGCTTAGGTCATTCTTGAGATTGACACAGTGTTATAATTAATACATACACCATGTTCCTTTCTTGTTGAACAGGGAACTGGGAAGCTCCGATTATAGAGCTTGGAAATCCTAATTATGCCAAAGTAAAGGCCAAGATGATGGACTTGGAAGGGAATGAAGTTGATGTGCCTAGTTCCACAGGAAAGGGCCCCAGTTACACATACTTCAGGGATACAAAATTCCTCCCCATCCCTAAAGAGCTATTATATAATCCCCCTTGAGGCGAAGAATAAGAGGTGTAGGTATGTGATTTACAAGAGATTTGATGTCAATTCATAATATGACTACATGAATGCCAAGGATAGTATCTTGGAGAAATTTGAGCACCCTGTGAAGGAGGAGATGTGAGGAAGAGCATTGAGGAAGTTGTAGAGGATTGAGTTTGTGTGCTAAATTATGAGAGGAATCAAAGAGTGACCTATGATTTTACTATGCAAAGGAAATCCGCCACAAAATTTTAATTGTGGAAGTTTGCATACGTACTTTGTCAATTAAATTGTTTCTCGATGCAATTTTAAGTAACAGTCGCTCTTGTGTTCTTTCAGTCAGATTGGTGCACTATAAACCATATAACACACATGTATATTGTATTTTTTCAAAATATTTTTTATGTTGTTGTTGTTTGATTTATAAAATGTATAATAAGTATGCTAATGATTTCTCTGTTTTTAAATTAAATTTAAGATGTATCTCTCATTAGAATTTAGAGTTGTCATATAATGTTTAACTTTAGTTTTATGAAATCATTTACTTTGTATTGTAATTGTGAAAACTTATAACTATTAATTCCATATATTGTTAAATTCATATTTAAGGTGAATTGTTTAACTTCCAGCGAGATACAATATGTTGATTAAACATGTTTACAAATAAAAATTACTTTTATGAAATGTTATTTTCTCATTTATTTTATTGATAACAATATAATAATTGTTCATAATTACATTTATAATTTTTATATTTATGAGCAGTGATGGTACAAATATATTCCATATTGGGATGTTCTTTTCTTTTTTCAATTATTATGTTGGGATGACTTATGCCAAGTGTCATATTAGACTATAAAATACACCTCACTTTATATTAATAATAAAAAAATTAATAAAGGTGTTAATAGAATCAATATGGTTTTTTTAGTTTGTAGGTGAAATGTCAAATTTTTAAAAGTGATTGCGTTAAAATTTAATTGCAAAAACATAAAGATGTATTTTTAAATTATGATACATGTTACATGAAAAATATTAAAATAATAGGAATCAATAACATTTTTATAATTTTTTGATATATATTTGAAATTAATAAAAATATATCTATAAATGCATGCAATTCATTAAATAATAACACACACACACACACACATATATATGCTTGCAATTTCATCAAAGATAACTCCATGTAAACTATTTAAAAATATTGTCAAAATGAAACATAATGACAAATGGTTTGGGAATGATGAATTTAATTTATTGGTTTATGTAGTCCTAACCACCACCATGTTTTTTAGGACAAAATAAAATTTGACATAAAGTCATTATATAACATGGATATATGATACTTTCCCTCCTAAAAAATTTAATTTTACACAATGTGCATGCATCCTATGGCATTAGTGTTCTATGTAAATTCTACAATTACTAATAGTCATTCTCATATTTTTTGTAATCATGTAATCAAAATCAATTTATTGATACATATGTCTTATCAAATAACTAATATACAACTATTGTCTATCCTCGACAATTAATCCTAAGAGTTCCTTTCCATATTCCCTTTGTGAGCCTATTTGATATTATAGGACCCTTTGCATCATGAATAATCCATAAAACATTAAATTTAAGAGCAAAGACATGATTTTTCACATGCGGGCCATATTAGGCTCTAATATGATCCCTAGTGTGCAAGGCTTATAATGGCTAAGGTTCATTATTAATATATAAAAATATAAAAATTATTAAGCAAACTCAATAAATAAAATAAACAAAATTCCATGTGTAGAAGTTATAGGGAGCTTGGTCCCAATATTTGAGTAATGATTGTAACATGTAACCAACCACTTTATAAAACTAATGTCAAATTAAGCAATACATTTATATTAGTTCCATTGAAAATTCAAAAATACAATTACTCAATCGTCTTTTTCTTATGCCCCAATGGGACATCTAAAGGTTAATCCAATGCAAGGCATTTTTTATGAGTGGTTGGTGGTCTACGAAAGTTATAGTTTATTAGCAACTCGTCACTAGGAGACAAACTACGTATTGCATGCACACCAACAAATCTGGATGCCTTCATTTTCATAAAGAACTATTTATCAATGGAGTGTTCCTCAAAGGAATAATTTGCACTAAATAATGAATAACTCCAACTATTTATGGACCCTGAGATGTTTCCACTATTTCATGGATGATCGTCGATATATAACAATTTTTTCTTGTTAAAGTTTCCAAAAGCATAACCATTCATGAGCATACTATACATGGAAATGATATGTTTGTATTTGAAAATATACAAGTAATCAAATCGACTATAAAGAGGACCACAAAATGGCATAAGTACCACTGATTGTTTGGGAGGAACAACTACATGTGAAAGGATAAACAACCCAAGATGTACAAAATATATTTTTGACTTGGCAATCACATAACTATTACCACAAAAAGATAATTTAGTTCCAACATCGAGCACAAGCATGAATGACAAGCAAGCGCCATAAAAATCTATGTTGTAATGGGTTTGGTATTTACTTTGTAGATGGATAGGAAGAGGGAAGTCATTGGTACCTTTTGACAAATGAATAGACTTTGGTGTGTACTTGGAAATTTTTTCTCTTAGCTCATAATTTTTTTTTTATCTCCTAGTAGTGATGTTTTGGGTAGTATTGATATCATACTTTGGCTCAGTATAATAACTCTCCATTGAATCAACAGAAAGAGACGGGTTGGACAATTTAGGATGAAACGTAATTGATATGGCTTCCAAATTTAAACAAAAGGAGAATATGGAAGTGTTCTTATGTGTATTTTCTATATCACCTATTGGATTATTGACTGCAGTGGAAGGTATTAGACCATCAAATTTGGGTAGTCAATCATTAATATAATGAGACAATGTGATACGTCGAGGGTTATTCTTCAACCCTTCACATTTTGAACAACCACATACCACTGGAGTGTCATAAAAGAGTGTGTAATATCCTTGAACTAGGCTACAGGTTACTGGAATATGGCATGTTGAAATTGACAGGGTAAAGAAACTATCCATTTTCATCAAACATTTTCCTACGGTATCTTTCTCCTAATAAGAGCTTACAAAATTTTTACAATGATGGAATATCTTTCTCATCCGAACTTGATCCCAATTTATGATCCTACAAAATTAAATGAACAATTATTCTAATGCACATGCATAAATGACATAAATTCAATTAGATAAATGAATTATGAATTAAATGTAGACTTGCTTCAATTAGTGTGGGAGAAGTTGACAAACTTGCAATGATATGGAATGAGAGCTGCTAGAATATGAAGTATTGTCCATTTGATATTATAACCTTCTTTTCCCTGCATTTGATCCAAAACCATCATCAATATGTGCATGAATTTGACATTAAAACTTATTGGTGATTTTATTTATTTTATAACACACTGGTGTGTGTGTGTGTGTGTAGAATGCCTGGGTGCGACCAACTATGCAATGCACTAAACTGTTACATCTGTTAAAACCTCTACAAACTAAAACATCCGCAAATTTTAATAGCGCAAGTTTGCATTTCTATTTTTTTGATAAAATTTATATCGGTGTGTTGTTTATTATATATGCACCAGAGCACACGAATCGGTGAGGTGCCCCGATTTGAAAACAAGCTTAATTTTTAAAATATATAGATTAATAAGAGTTTTTACATACAAATTGAAAAAACAAGGCGAAAAAAGAGAGAGAATTTCATTTTTCAAAACATATTTGTTTATAAATTAAAACACTATTCATTATTTCAGTTTTTGGCAAAATTTAGAGGGAATATTTGTGGAAGAGAGATTTACAATGAAAGACTTTGGAGTGGCTATATTTTTTGAAGAACCAAAATTGGAAGGTATTTGTAGAGAACATACAAATCTGCAGAGAAGAAATTCCAAGTATGCAATTTCATTCTACTGGTCATTTCAATCTTTTCCTATTTGATTTAAACTATTTTCAATGCATGTTAAAAACAAATACGATGGTTTCAACTTTCATAGTTACCTTTGGTATTGGAAGCCATATATTTCTTGTTGTTTTTTCTTCTTCCTCTCTTTTTTTAAGCAATAGATTTTTATAGTGTTTATTTTTTAAGAAAAATATATTTTAGGGCTTATTTCTTTAAGAAATATACTTTTATAAGGTTTATTTAGTTGCATATGGGGAGTTTGGTATATGTTGCAATGGTACCACTCATTGCATCAGATACCAAACCCTGTCAACCATGTTGTTGTTAGTATTTTTTTTTTTAATTATGTGGAACGTAGTGCACACTATACATGAAAATCACCTTAGTGTGTATTGTACAAAGGTAGCAACCCAATGCTCAATGTATAGAAAAGCGCACTAGGGCACATATATCTGTGAAAAGCACAGATTTGTCAAAAAAATAAATAGTATTAATTTTGTATCATATGCATACAGGTTAGCGTTGTGAAATGGATAATAGTATATACCTGTGCAAGTGTTTGTTTGACGCCTCGATAAGTTATGTTTAATTAAGTGCACCGAAATACTAGATTGCATAAAAATTTCATAATTTCTATTTCTGATGATTCCTTATTTTTTTAAATACAAGATGGATGATAGAAGTTCAAAGAAAACATCTTATTTTAGTGAGCACGATGGTAGCTCATCCAAAGAAGAGAGGAAATCAAGTTCTTTAAGTTTTATTAAAAAGAATATGTAATTTGAAATATTTGTAAGCTTAAATTAATGATGTGTATTGGTTAATGCATATCATGCAAAGAAAAAACTTCAAGAAATTTGATAATATTGTTTACTATCTGAGTGAAAAAGAGTGTTCAAGCTTTATGGAAATGTTGCTTAGAGATGAAACATGTGGATAGAAAGGTAATCAACAATAAGTTTTTCTTTTACTTTTAGTAAAAATGAATTTCTTAAAATTATTATCTAACAAGCTTTCAACACTCGATTTCACATTTTTTTTATATTATGTAGGGACCGATAGTAAGGAAATGGAATATTTTCCTAAGAGGAAAAAAACTGTTAAGGATGTAAATGATGATGATTGCTTGGTCATCACTTCATATGAAGTGGTGCTTGAAGTTAATGAGAGGGGAAAAATGTTTTACAGATCTTTGAGGGATATAGTGGAAAGAACGCATAGAGGTAATTTCCACTTACAATACAAAAATCAATCCAATGACTCCAAGAATCTGGTTATAAGTACACTACAAGAAGCATTTATGGAGCCATGGTCAATGAGACTTGTGATATTTGTTGACGTGTGCCTAAAATGGCATATCTCCAGCACCCATCTATACCCTTTTGTTTATCATTTTCTATCTTTCATTCCCTTTTTGACACCTCCTTTATCCAATTCACCACATTTATCACTAAGGTACAAATCCTCTTCCTATATGCTATTATTATGTTATTTTTTCATAATTCTTATAAGGAACTTGTTATTTTCAATTCACTAATATTGTTGCACAATAAATCTAGTAGCTGCAACACTTAAAGTAGATGCAACAACACTTATATGTTGCAATTCCAAGTTGACACAATTCCAAGTGCAAAGTGAGTTGTTGCAACTCCAAGTGAAAAACCCTATAGCTACAACTTAGGATGAATTCTTGATTGCTACAACTCTGGGAAAATAGTTACAATTGTGAGCACGATTCTCATGCCTACAACTCCAAATAGGATTTTCCAGTGTGACAATCAATGAAAAGAAACAATAGGAAACTAAATGAGAATTAGTCCATCATTATCACATGGCCTAAATTGAACAAGAATGTTGTAACTGGATGAATAGTCAGATCCTCACAGTTGTCCATCCGATCATTGTATAATTCTATAAAAGTATTAATAGTTTATAAACATATTGGCTCCTCGGAGCTAAAGGACAATATTATTCAGACACATACATTATGATGTTGTGTCTTTTTCAATTTGGCAATACAAGTTCCCATCCTTTCTTTCACTTGTGTGTTTATGCATTAATGATCATGTGATTTTGGTGTGATCAACCAATACCTTGCCTAAGGGGGTAGGCCCCCCTCCTTAGCCAGGTACTACATGTACGGTGGAAGTACAGGATAGTGTTTTATACTGTTCAATTTGATTTCCATTCTCTTTTCATTTGTTGTAATTTCATACTCGTATTGTCATTTATATGCAGTAGATGTTTATTTTAATTCACTGTCATTTCATTTCACAACATAACTTAATTGCTTCAATAATTATTATGTCATTTTGTTTGCTACCAATATCATATTCACAAGATAGAATTACATATTCCTTGATATTCAATTTTCTAGTTTGAAGTTGTAATCTGACTACTGATTTAATTTTTATGAAAGGAGAAAACTATCTGGTTTGATTGTTGCAACTCGCATATTTTTATCTTTTGTCATAAATAATTTCTATTGTTGCAACTCATGTGTTCTATCACAATCGCATCCATTGCTGCAATTATGACAGTCCATATTCTTTTCCTATTGAAGCTTCATTGTTGCAACTTTTCTTGCAGTTACACTTTCTTTAATTTATTCTTCAGGAGTTATATTCTTCAATGGATTGGAAATTCGCATCGAATATAACAAACACCTAATTATTGCAACAGTACAATATATTTAATATACTTGATAAAGTCACCAATAGATCGTAGCATAATTTTCATTTATGCAAGAATGCTTTCAATTTTTGCAAGTGTGATTTCATTTCTGCAAAAGTGCCTTCAATTCCCACAAGTGTGATTTTATTTATGCAAGAGTGCTTTCAATTTCCGCAAGTGTGATTTTATTTTTGCAAGAGTGATTTAAATTCTACAAAGAGTGATTTTTATTCTTACAAGTGTGATTTCAATTTCATACAAGAATTCTCTTTAATTTCTCGTAGTTAAGACCATAGCTTCGTGACTCAATTAAATTAATTTGTATCTCAAAATTATGACATTAAAAGCATTACAATGCCATAGTCCAACAACACTATTCTTGCATAGATTGTGCATGATAGTTCGCAAGTTCCATACAAACCCCAAATTGATAATTAAATTCCCAACACTTCATTTTATTTCTAAACTAATTAGAAAGTAATTGAAAGTTCCATCACTTGCAATAGAAAAAATTACAATAACAAAAAAGAATAATATAAAAGATATTATTACTAAACATGTTTTTCTATAATATGTTCCAATAATTACCAATTTAATTTTTTTTTCTATATTTACTTTCATGTCCATTTTTAAAAACGTATTGTGTTTTTTTTCTTCGTTTTTTAGGAAGATTATGAAAATTCCAAGCATCAAATGAAGGAAAATCCAATACATGTCGATAGGGATGTCCAAAAGAGTGTACAAGGAGATGGTAAAATAAATGAACATAATTGCATCATAGGAGGATGCATCCCAACAACAACGTGCATCATAGGTATGGGATCATTCATTTATTCTTCTATGTACATGAAATTTATTTATCATATTAAATACTAATTTTCAGTTGTTTTGTTGCAGAAAAGGAAACAAAATGGAACTATATCAGCACATAAGACAAGATGACAAGGAAAAAAAGGGTTGATTGCAAAGTTTGTGAATTCTTACGTTTTTTTACGTTACTTAAGTTTTCATATTTTTTGTGTTCTTTATATTTAAATAATTAATTTACATGGATACATGCATGTCTTCTAATAGGTGCTAGCATACAAAGAAGATCCAACCGAACAATTGATCAACATTGGGTTATCTAAGGGTTGTGAATATATGTTGAACTATCAAGGTTTAATTGAACAATTTGTAAGTAGCTATATTTTTTATCCTCTCTTGTTTTATAATTAATGGAACAATAATAAACTTTTATATTAATTATATCGACTATGGTTTGTCATGGCATATTAAACATGCAGGAAACAAAGTTTGGAGAGGAGGCAACATAAAATATTGTGATAACTAGCATGAGGAAAGGATTTAGAACGATGTGTATGGTTTATGAATCAATGATTTCTATGGTACACTTGTTTATTTACACAATCATGTATATTCTAATATATTATAAAATTATATTTATGTATTATGCTTTATTTCTATGTTTTTAGATGGAACAGGAGTAGTTGGAATGTCAACAAGAAGTCAAGAAAGAAAACATGTGTTTAGATAACCAAATTATAATATCACCTACTACTATCAAGGAATGAGGGATGCACAAAACTCAAGCAATGACAACAATTCAAGTGATGAATGACAATTAATATATTTGAATGTCACTGCAAGTTGTATTTTTGTAATATTAGTTTGTAAAAATTAGGGATATTTTTGCTTAATGTAGTGGACATAATGTCCCAATTGCATGAGATGTTACCAATAACTGTAACAATTACATGTTGGTTCCATTTTGATTATTGTGGACCTTTAAGTTGTCTCACTTTGTATGACTATGGGTCTCTTATTCATATATAATACAATGGGTTTGTTATTTTATTGCATTTTCAAATGTTGTAAAATGTTGTGTTGTTGATTAATTAATATGTGAATGATTTATATCATTGCAAATATCTGATTAATTAATATTTGAATGATTTTACATTATTGCAAATAAAAAATGTGTAATCTATTGGATAAGGCATTAATGAAATCATTATATCAAAACGCAATAACAGAAATATAAAATACAATATGATTATAAAAATATTTGTAAAAAAAACAATTAATTAAAATATATACATATCGGTGCATTTTTATGAACTCACAAAATGGTGCCTAAAATAATATAGAAATCGGTGCTTTCTAAGGGGTTGTACACACCAATGAATATTAAACATACTAAAACACTAGTACATATTAATTATACGGAAGCGTTGGTGCATAAAATGTACGATAATATATATTGTTTTTAAGTTTTAAGTGGGCATGTGATAAATCTAGATTTTAACCTTGTACAATTATTTATTGCAAATATATTCTCAATAAAAACAGAAAAATAACAATGGCACATACACATTAGACAAATATTTTTAACCTAGAAATCCAAACCGATAAAACCAACTTCTTGTTTAGAGGCACACCTCTAATCTTCTATTCATCATATACAATGTTTACAATACAATATACATATAGGATATCGCAAAATCCAAGCCCCTAATCCATTGACCTGGATTAGTCAACAACCCAAATTCCTTAACCAAATTAGAAAACCATTGACAAAAAACATGTGTTGAAAAACCACCAAAAAACAAACGCAAAAAACCACCAAAAATGGACCAAAACAATTTACTTGGGGGCTCTCGCCCTTGAACCCCTACAAACCTTATCTATGGGGGGTGATAAGAATCCCCCAAACCCCCTTTTCTCCCAAATTAGTGTATAGTACATGGGATCAATTTTTCAAAGAATATAATACATACCCAACATTCTCTCACTTGTTGTTTTCTTTGCATACAGGGGGTTACAATATTACATAGTCAACAATCTAGGGCAACAATTCCCATAGATCCTATACACTAAGATAACTTATCATTGCTCATAGATTTTTTTGAATATGAAACATTATCCAAAGTGTCCACCTTCATCAGAAACACCTTCTCATCTTCAACCATGTCTCTCACAAAGTGATATTAAACATCAATATGCTTTATCTTTGAATGACAAGTCAGGTTCTTCAACAGGAAGATTACACTCTGACTATCATAATCTATCCTGACAACTAGTTGTATCAACCCATTACATGAAAACAATATTTGTAATTGTTAAAACACTAATCACAAGTTAGTTGGTTAGTTAAGTTAACCTAACTTTTATACAATTACATGACAGTTATCATATTTTGTATTATATATGTACATCTATGTACATGATTCTTTACAGAAGCATTGATGAATAGAGTATGTCTTTGCTGCCATTGTTTAGTTATCTTTGTTTATCATGGTTTCTTGATTGCTTCTATTATTTCCATTATATTTCTACTCTTTTATTCATTATGAATCTAACAGTGGTATCAGAGCATTGTGATACCTATTTGCTTGTGAATAAGTTCCTATGATACCTACCTCCCATCTGATGTGCTATCTATCTGCAAATAAAACCTGCCATTTGTTATTTTTTT
>JZKD02S2228320.1:420360-433464 GCA_000966675.3 Picea glauca
GCTTAGTTGACTAGTAATGAAAGTCATAAACATGAAGATCAGTTAGATGAAGTCCCTATGTCAGAAAAAGTTGCAGATAAATGTATTGTTCGACCATGGGAAGAATTACAATTTAAATGAAATCGATATGGACTAGGATATGTACAGGATGCTGACAACCTTTTTCATTTTCCTAATTATTGCGAACCTATTTGCTTTGTGAGTGGAGGTTTTTTGAATAATGATAAGATGACAAAGCTTGCAGATATTGGTAAGGAAGAGGTACAGGATATAGCTGATGATGATGTTGCTAATCGGTCGGATAAAGAACCCATATAGTGCAAACACTGTCACCGGTTTGGCCATGATAAGTCAAACTATTTTGATCTTCACCCATGCGAATTTTATGGGAAGACATCATCCCTCAGTAAGGTGCTAAAAGCGCAAGAGGAAACAACTTCATTTTGAATGGTTAGGGAATTGGTGTTGGCATTTGGAAGCCAATTTATTGGAGTAGTCTTATCGTCGGAATTATACACAAGTACAGTCGTACTTGATGAGAGATATTTCTATAGTTGATGGACATGCATGTTTTTCAATATTTAATGATTTAGGGTATGATCGGGGCCTAGTTGATGTAGTCTTCTGAGTTAAAGATCGAGTCTTCAGACTCCCCCGGAAGACAGTTTGATTAACCTTTTCCACTTTACATTGTGAAAGAGTACACATTGTTCCAATAACTTATACATGTGTTTGATCTCTTCTTGGTCATACTTGTGAATGATGGTCAAGGGAATTGGAACCACTTGTCCCTGACAGGGGGGAAATCTAGTTGAGTCAGGTTCCAAGTTTGATTTTGAGTCAGGTTTCAAGTTTGATTTAGAGCCTGTGAATAGATGATTTAGTATGAAACCTAGCTCTTGGTATGTAGTCTCATTCCTGAACATATTGTTGTTGATATGGTTTTTGGTCAGCTTAAAACCACCAATTGAGCAGAAGACATGAAGTTATGCTTGTTACATTTTCATATTTTTGAGCCTTGAGCTCTTGTTAGTTTATGGTCAACTTAAAGCCATCCCATTTAGTAGAAGAAATTAGCTTCTGCTAGACATTCGATTTGTGGTCAACCTTAAACCACCAATTTAGTAGAAGACATCAACTTCTGCTATTTTTTTTCAGAGTTCAGAGAGCATCTTCAGCCAGCCCTCTGAACATTCACTTGACACATGTGATTTTCAAGTAGTGGCAATTTTTTAGGCAAGAACGAACTTATGATTAAGGGGGGATGTTAAAACACTAATCATAAGTTAGTTGGTTAGTTAAGTTAATCTAACTTTTATATAGTTACATGACAGTTATGGTATTTTGTATTATATATGTACATCTATGTACATGATTCTTTACAGAAGCATTGATGAATAGAGATGTCTTTTCTGCCATTGTTTAATTATCTCTGTTTATCATGGTTTCTTGATTGAATCTATTATTTTCGTTATATTTATGCTCTTTTCTTCATTATGAATCTAACAGTAACCATAATGTTTCCTTTCTTGCTTGAGTGACTACCATGTATTCAACTTTTGTAGTTGAGAGTGCCACTAAAAACTGTCTTTTGCTCATCCAATGGATTTCTCCTCCAAATAGGTTAAACACACAATCTCTTGTAGATATTCTACCATCCAGATCTCCAACCCAATATGAATCCATAAATCCACACATGTCCAACACTCTATCCAATCCTGATCTTCCTTGGAATCACAATCCATAACTAGTAGTGCCACACAAATACCTGAAATCTCTCTTTACTATTGTATAATTCTCCTTCCCTAGTTTTGACATATACCTGCTCAAAACTCCCATTGCATGTGCAATGTCTAGTCTAGTACAAACCATTGTGTACATCAAACTTCCAACTGCACTCACATATGAAACATATGACATGTCCTCTTCATCTTTGTGTGTCTTGGGACATTGATCCACAGATAAATTTACACCTACAGGAACAAGAAACTTGATCGGTTTCCATTCCTTCATATTAAACCTCTGCAATATTGTCTTGACATATTTCCTCTGATTTAACCAGAGTTTCATGTTTTCCTGATCTATTTTAATTTCCATTCCCAAAATGATTTTTGTAGCACCAAGATCCTTCATGTCAAATTTAGAGGACCAGTGAGTTTTCACATTCTGGATAATCTCCTTGTTGTTTCCTATCAACAACATATCATCCACATACAAGACCAAATAGATAATATGATCACCAATTAATTTGAAATACACACAATGATCTTCTTTGCTCCTCGTGAAGCCAACTCCCAACATATAAGTATAAAATTTTTAATACCACATCCTTGGTGATTGTTTTAACCCATATAGGGATTTTTTTATCTTTCATACCAACTCCTTCTTTCCCTTCACAACAAATCATTGTAGATGCTTTATGTAGATTTATTCTTAGAGATCCCCATATAATAATTTTTTCTTCACATCCATCTTTTCTATTTCAAAATCAAATGCAACAACAACAGATAAAACAAATCTAACATAATTTAACTTGGAAATAGGAGAAAAAATCTCACCAAAGTCAATTCCCTCAACCTGGGAATAACCTTTTTCTACTAACTGAGCTTTGTATTTTTCCACTTTACCTTATGCATTCAATTTCTTCTTAAATAATCATTTTTTTCCAATGGTATTTCTTCCAGTCGACAAATCCACTAGATCCCAAGCCTCATTCTTGTCCAAGGCTTCCATTTCTTTAGTCGTGGCCTTTTTCCACAGTTTTCCATCATCTGAATCCACTTCCTCCCTAACAATTCTAGTATCGTCATCAGTAATAGATAAAGAATTTTTTTAATGGAAATCACATGGAGTATACCTTTCTAGCTTCATTCTTTCTTGGACCGATCTCCTCAATATTGGAGTATGAGGATATTCTTCTTATTTTTTTTCTTCTATAGAGTTTGATTCATCATCCTTTAACTCAAACTCTATTTTCTTTGGTTCTTCCTTCCTTGGTAGGACTTCCTGTTTGAAAACATATTTGATTTCTCTAAATACCACATATCAGTTATACACTACCTTCTTAGTTTCTAGGTTCCAAAGGTTATACCCTTTCAGACCATCTTTATACCTAATAAAAATACACTTTTTCAGCCTTTTTATCTAGCTTACTCATGCTTTCCTTTGGAACGTGAACATAGGCCTCACAACCAAATACCCTAAGATGTGTGAGAGAGGTTTTCTTACTATTTCATACCTCGTATGGAGTCTTTACATCCAGTGTTGATGATGGTGACCGATTGACCAAGAATTATGTAGTACCCACTACCTCTACCCAAAATTCATGTCCTAACTCGGCACCACTAAGCATGCACCTTGATTTTTCCATCAGCGTCTTGTTATAAAAATAGGATCATGGAGCAATAAAATAAAACAAATGTGGAAATAAAAAGATAGAAGATACACAATACAATAGAGACATAGATATACGTGGTTCACCCAATGTGGTCTAGGTCCACCAGAGAAATTTCTAGGTCCTTCCTTTATTATTATCCAGCAAATGAAGGGATAGAACCTACAACACACCTATTGTAACTTCCTCTTCTTTCTCTCACAATCTCCTCTCCCAGAATACAATATTCACAATGATACATAGCCACAATACATTTCCCTCATAAAATAGGGTTTCCTTCTAGGGAAAAAAATCCCTAACATAAATTCTATCGTTAGATCTACGACCTTATAATGAATGGTCCATATTTACTATGAAATTACAATATACATTTACAAGTCATTTTTCCCTTTGGGGGATTTTCCCCTGAACCCCTACCAAGGGCACACTTTCCCCCAGACCCCACAGAAGGGGCAGTCCCCCATGCATTCCCTAGTGTGGAGGAGTGTACATTCTTCCAGGGTGTAAAGTCTTCATGGGGTATAAACAAGGTTGAAAACAAAAGCCTCTGAATTAGGAAGATAATCAAGCTCCATAAAAAAAAATATCCCACTTGGAGACTGATCTCAACAACTCCATCGTTGTTGTATCTGTTGGACTATGATCCTTATTAGACCTGGAAAATTTCTCATCTTCACCTTTATGCTTGAATACTAACTAAAACTGAGAAGGAACTCAGTTTCTCCTTGGTTACTCCCTTTGTTAACATGTTTGCAGGATTATGTCCAATGTGTATCTTTTCTAACTTCAAATGTCCATCTTCCAAGATGGATCATATGAAATGGTACCTGAGTTGTATATGCTTAATATTCAAATGGAAGGATGAGTTCTTTGCAAGATGAATGTCACTCTCACTGTCATAGTAAAACATGATATTCTCCTACTTCTTTCCCAATTCCTCAATAAAACTTTATAACAAAATCATTTCTTTACTAGCCTCTGTAGCAACAACATACTCTTCTTTTGTTGTTGAAAGTGCAACAACCTTTTGCAGTTTCGAAATCCATCTTATTGTTGTTCCACCTATAGTAAAAACATACCCTATGGTGCTCCTCTTGCTATATTTATCACCTACCATATATGAATCAACATATCCCTATAGAACAGTGTGTGAACCTCCAAAACATAATGCATGAGTAGTAGTACCTCTCAAATACATGAGAATCCACTTTACTACCTCCCAATGTTCTTCACCTAGATTGTTCATATACCTGCTCACAACTCCTATTGCATGTGCAATATCTAGTCTTGTGCAAAAGATCACATACATCAATCTACCAACTGTTGATCAATAAGGGACCATGTACATGTATTCTATATCCTTATGTGTCTTGGGACACATTTCCTTAGTTAATTTGAAATGACTAGCCAAAGGTGTTCTAACTGGTTTTTAATTCTGCATTCTAAACCTCTCCAACACCTTCTCTCTATACTCACCTTGAGACAATGTCAATTTGAGATATTTCCTGTCTCTTTTTATTCTTGTTGGCACAGGGGAAGACCTAGGGTTCAACTCTAATAGTGTACCAATAAACCATAACTACCGACCCTTTTGAAAATACCTGCAAAGCATATGAAGTCTCATCTGAAGTAGCAATAAGGGGGTTGCATGACATAGGTGTCTACAACCATAGGAAATTCAAAGTGAATCTAGAACAACAATGCAATTAACCTAGCTATTCTTAACAATGTTATGCTTAATCCATGTAGTTATACCTCTGATCTAACAATCATGAAATAATAGTATAACAGATAGCCAGTAACACAACATCAACCACAAAGAACAACAAGATTTATGTCGTTCACCCTCTCCCTAGGGATATGTCCATAGAACTGTGTTTCTTGATATATTAGATGGAAATATACAGTTCTATCTGTGCACTTATATGCATATTTATTTATCTCTTTCTCTTTCTGTCCCCTCCCTGTGCACCCAGTTGTAGGGTTGATCTTCACACACATCTGAAGATCCAAAATACAAGAAAGATCTTACAACAAAACACTTCTCTCTCTCACAACAACAACAACAATAATCATTAACCAACCCTCCTGACTCTTTTTGACCTTTATTTATACATTTCATGACTCTTGGACAACCTTAGGTTGAAGCCTAAGTGTCAAAACCCTAGATGCCAAAACCCTAGGTGCCAAAAACCTAGGTCCCACATAACCCACATTCTAAGGGCTTCACCATCCTTTTCTTCTTTCTTTTCTGCAAGGTGCTCCAAAGCACCCATCGGTGTCTTCTTTCGCTTGATAAGTTGTCCATGATCCCTCTTCTTTGTTGATCTGTCTTTCTTGATATTCTCTTTCAACGATTTGATTTTCCTTACTTCGCTCCTTATTTTCTACTTCTCTAACCACTTCAACCCTTCCTCAATTTGTGTTCCTTCTGTGCTCTTCATACTTCATATTTCTTCTTCCTTAGTCTTTGCTTTCTTCCTCAATACATAACCAAGGGCCAACAGGCCCCCAACACTCACCTATGACTCATCCCAAGTCACTGCAGGGTTGAACCTTATGTATCATTTCAACTGCAGACTATGAAGAGCAGCTTGTTCTTTCTTCTTTGTTCCCCCCTGTCATGTGCAGACTGTTGTTCTTGTCCAATGCCCAATTTCAACTACACTTGGTACCTAGACCCTTCTTCCTTGGTTTTTATTGAGATATGCAAGGCATTTGGTTGTCATAATACAACTTCAATCGACTCTCATTTAATAAACCATCTGTTATCACTGAAATTTCATCTGCAAATGGTTACAAAAATTCATCATTGTCAAACAGTTATGAGGTCACCCATGGACCAAAATTCCACAAAAGCATTTCCAAAAGGTCCAAAACTATACAACCAGTGATAAAATTAAAGTGCGCTATGACTACATAGGGCACGCGTGCACATGTGCACAACAAAAACGTGGGAAAAGCACACATGCACCCGATGCGTGATTGTGGTCACTAAAAGCCGTCCACATATGAGAACAACACATTTATGAGATTGGTCGGCCTTCCACCCACTTCTGGTTCAGCTTCCAAGTTGATTTGACACCCAAATCTCGACTGGATCCAACTGGGTGGCTAGTCAAAGACCTAAAAATGCCCTAATTAGCCTCTTTTCACACTACAAGTTGGTTGCACAATACCTCAAAGAGTTTCTATAAAACGAGGCCATGGGTGCACTTCATTGTCAAGGAATTCAATAGAAAAGTAATGTTGCTGCTATTCTCTTGAGGAATCCTTTATTCTCATCAAGAGTATACTAGCACCATTACATTGGGCAATCCATCTCACCTCTTGAGTGGATTAGCTTAGGATTCTTTCACCATTTTCATTCAAAGTTGTAAGAAGAGCTTATTTGTGGGGGTCCAAGAGCCCTCCCTTGGAGGAAGAAGGGACTCATAGTCCTCTTTCTTCTTGGTGTTTTCTTTCACTAATATAATCCTTGTCATTGGTGACATGAGTCTTATTGGTTTTTTGTTCTTATGTCCTTATGCTCAATAGTTTAGTTGTTCTTTTATTTCTTAGTTTAATTCTTAGTTTGTTATTTTATATTTCTTTCTCTAACCCTTTCCTTTACAACTGTCTTGCTTAGCTAACCCAACTAAGCTTGTAAGCACCTCTTTTTTTCTCACTTAGGTGACGAAAGAGGCGTAACAGATTGGTGACTCCACTGGGGAAAGGTATCAATTTCCTACCCCATTTGGGTTTTATAGCTCTTCTTTTGGTTTATTTAACCTGCAGGTGCATTAACCGGCCGAAGCCAACTTGCAAAACATCCAATTCAAAGATGAATTGAGATAATTCCATTCAGAATTTTCTTTCACGGCCATGTGTCAGTTGTGCATGGGTTTATTGGCCCATAGTCATGCATCATGTGCACATGCACCAAAATCATAGTGTTGTTTTGTGCACTTGCACCCAAAATTCTATTTCGGTCTGTGCACAGGCGCTCAGTGTGCCTCTATCTACTTTGAGACCCATGCGCCTGTGCAGAAAAATACACATTGTAAGGTTTTTCGTGATTTGGGGAAGGCCCCTAGCCTTCTTAAAAGTGATTTCATGTATGTTGTAAGCTACACCCCACTTAGTTCCCTCTTCATATAAAGGGATTAGTCAAAACACATAGGCACTTAGGGGGTTTAAAATCATTAATTCCTCTTTTGATTTCATTTTTCCACATGAATGGCTTGCTTTGACTCAAAGTATAAGTTGGAATCATTTGTAATCACATAAAACTTGCATTGGGACTAGAAGTTGGATAACAATCGCTTAGTATGTTCTTCTCTAGCACTTCCAAGTGACCTTGAGAATCAGAAAAAGATTGTAGGACAATTTCATCTCCCTTAAAAAAGACTAAAACCTTTAGGAGATGACAACAACCCCTCTTGAGACTCCTCATAGTTTATTTTTCAAACACATCTTAAGATTGTAACGGGCCCATACATGCCCTCATGCTACAAAGAAAGGATAGTGTTGAAATTTACTTTCTTAGATTAAATCACTAGGGAAGTTTAAAGGTTTTATAATGGGCCCATACATGCCCACATGATCACAATCTAGGATAGTTTCAAAGATTTTCTTAGATTAAATCAAAAATAGGGAGTTAAAGGAATAGTAAAGGACCCACATGTCCACATGCTATTTCCTGGGGACTTTTGAATTACGCAAGGTTGTACCAAAGGAATTTAGCTAATTAGGTAATCAACACTTGTAAGGACCAAGCGAAGTCCACATGTAGCAAGGTGACACCTAATTCATTAAAACATTGGCACACTTTCACTCATTCACACACAAAAGTCACTTATCACTCACATAGTTTTCTTCTCAAAACATGAAGGTCAAAGTAAGTTTCCTCCAAAGGGATTCTAAAACACCCCACCCTTTTCTTGACGAAACTATCCACTCAGATTTAATTTCAACAAGGTTGGTTCACACCCCCAATCTCTCAAACAACCACATCTAAATTTTTTCTAAAAACTCACCAAGTTTTCCTCCACAGGAGGTGCCAAAAGAAATTTTTTAGTCTAGGTAGGATTTTGGGGATAGTCATCCAAATAACTCCCCGTTATCTGGTTCTCACATTGTCAAAACAATAGAAGTTGTCAAATAGGGAACTTTAAATCCTCCAAATCAAGTGTTCCTAACACCATAAGGCAGGGAGATACCCATGAAGGGTTGAAGGCTAAGGTTCGGTTGTTCTATGCATCCCCCCTTGAGGCACCCACCTCTTGGATGGGATCCAGCCCATGACCCATTTCTTAGGATGAAAATCTAAATGTCGCACTTTGACCAAGGTACCTAGTGACCAAATTTTAGGACATCTACCCAGGTGGCAATTGTGGGCTGCAATTGCACCTTGATCGGATTTTGTTAGGCTATTGGGAAATATCACCAGCTCTTTCGGGATATGCCCCCTTTACCCCTCATTATAAATGATTATTTCATCCTTCACTAGTTTCTCTTCCAGTGACTTCAGACCCCACTATTGAGTACTATTGGAAGGTCCAATGCTATTTGAGAGGAAGGAAGTTATGTCTTTTAGGACGTGAGCATTTGTTTTCTTTGCTTCCCCATGTGGAAAAAATCCACTTATCCACATATATGCTTCTTTTTCAAAACACTTTATGTATGATGCACTTCTGATTACATTTTGATTTAGATATATATCGTGTTAAGTTCAAAATTTGCAACAAAGGCTCTTGTTTAT
Organism: Picea glauca; assembly: GCA_000966675.3. Taxonomy (NCBI): domain Eukaryota; kingdom Viridiplantae; phylum Streptophyta; class Pinopsida; order Pinales; family Pinaceae; genus Picea; species Picea glauca. Next base: position 429,498 of record JZKD02S2228320.1, read on the forward strand.
TTTCTCTCATCACACTTCGCACACATCCACTCGGCTAGTCGGACATCATAGGGGACCCACAGAAACCCCGTCGTTCTAGATGCTTGCTAAACCTCCCTCCTATTTTTGGAGGAGTTCCTAGTCTTGCCAACTCATCGGCCCCACCTTCTCACACTCCAGTGAGTGCCATTATCTTAGGATCATCTTTTCTTAGTTCCACATTACTTGGGTCCACTTCCCAAGTCCCTCCGTCCACTCGCTCTCCTTTACACGGAAGCGGGGGGGCAACTTCCTCTCAAGGAGGAAGTACCAATCCACCTAGCCCCCCTCAAGGGTCAGGTTCACAGAACACTCACACCATGGCTGGAACTAATCCTCATTCCCCCCGCTATAGATGCCATATTTGGCCTCTCTTAATATACCAAATCTAAGAAAACTCACAAATGATCCTATATTGCATGACCCCACATGGCCTGCAATGCCTACAAAACTACCTTCAGACATCCCCAAGTTTGAAGGACCCTGCCAACCATGTCATGACTTTCCACCTATGGTGCTCTTCCAACAACATTATGTATGATTCCACCAGACTAYGATTATTTCAACGCACACTCACTAGCCCATCAGCCAAATGGTATGTAGATGAAAAATCAGGGTCCCATGCGACTTTCGAGTCCTTGGCCAAAGCATTTTTGACCTTCTTCCAATTACCAATCTGCCACAACAATGGTATTGAACTACTCTCTAATTTCAAAAAAACCTTAGCCACACATATCGCTGATCATATTCACGAGTGGCGTAGATGACATTGTTTGTGCAAAGCTGAAACCACCAAACAATAGTGTCTTGACTRGTTTCTYAGATCACTTGTCTCTCTCCTCAGTAAATATCTAGCTTCCACCTTCCCTCAATCAGAAGAAGAAGCCATCAATAAGGCTCAACAATATGACCTCATATATTCACAATCAAGGTACTTATACATAGTACTTCCTGATCTCCCAAAACCTGTGCCATTCGGTCAAGACAAACCCAAGATGTCTCACTCACTAGACGGATTGATTGGTACTACCACGCACCACAGTCCACAACCCTCACAACCACCAATGTATGGCACACCTCAATATCCGTCGGCATATGGTGGAACCTCTTATTACCCCCCACCCCCTTATTAACAACCATACCCCGTTACTATTTCTCCACCTGTCAGTGGGCCACCCCTGACACCCCCAATACACCCACCTATCCAAACAAGTTATGGTACCCCCTCTACCTCAGCTTATACTCTAAGTTATAGCGAAAGCGCTATGCCTTCCTATGTACCTTACAAATCACAACTCCCATAGAATCTATACTTTCCATTCCCTGGTCCTACACAACCCATGGCTCCCCTACACCCTCACGCTGGGGTGAATTTTGTTCAACACTCTCCCCTTCAACAATATCAAAATTTTGAACAGCTGAATATGGAAAATCCGACCCATCAGTTGAATAATTCCAAAAATAAAGGAAAACATAAGAACAATAACAAACCAAGTCAAGGTGGGAATCACCCCCAACAAAACCAACCTACTGGGGGCAACGAAAATCTAGGGAATCAGAACCCCCATGGGGGAAATAACAATAGGTGTCAAGGGAGAAATAACAATACTGTTAAAACCACCTTCCCTTGTGCCCTTTGTAGTGAGTTTGGTCATTATACTCATCATCGCCCCCAAATCGCTGATTTTAAATGGCTGAAAGACTTAGGAAATCTACCACATCCTCCAGCACCACATGCCCCACAGTAGGCCCCACAACAGTATGTGCAACAACCCCCCCAGCCATGCTGCAGAATCCCATTTTGCACCAGGGTGTGATAAACACCCAACAGGACACGCAACCTACCCCACCACAGTTGGGACAATACCTCAATCCAAACAATCATGTAGATCATACTATCCTTCTCACCAGTGAGGAAGAAATCCTTCTGCAAACACGTAGTTGTCAATGCTGTGCACCCGCTGAGTCTCCTTCCATTCCCCCAGAAACAAACCCATCACCAATGGGACCCTTGTTGGTAATCCCTTGCCCTGACGCCGAAATACCTCTTCACATCCCTCACATCCCATTGCGCAGGAATGTCCACAACCCCCAGGCTAGGGAGGCTCATAATTACAGTTTGGTCAATGACTTAGCACAATCCTTGGTTGCCATGTTAGTCTTAGAAGTCCTTCAAAATTGTCCCACTTAGTAGAAATCATTACTTTCCACCTTGGGGGTAGTCGATCCCACAGATACTCAACTCATCACATTTGATCTCAACAGCGGAGAACCTCGCCTTCCCGCTCTAATTGCTTTTCAAATCCCAGTAAATATTTGGAACATTATAGTTCATCGGTGCATCATCAATGAAGGTGCATCCACATGCATTATGTCCAAGTTTGTATGGCAGAAACTTGGTTCCCCCGAACTCATACCATCTGCCATTACTTTAAGAGCTTATGACAGACGACCATCTTCTCCTGAAGGGCTCTTCTAGAATGTCCCTGTAGAACTCGGGGGTAAGACCATTCTCATCGACATTGAAGTTATCGATGCCCCACTCGATTATAATATCTTGTTCAGTCGTAGCTACATGTACGCTATGAAGGAAGTTGCCTCTTTTGTCTTTCAAACAATGATGTTCCCCCATAATGGCAAGATCATTACCATTGACCAAGTCTCACATTACGAGCCTAACCCCTCTGCCAACATCGATAACATTCTCCCTCTCATCCACATGAGTCATGATGCATACCCACTCATCGAAATGGGTCCTGAAATTTTCAAAGACCCATCATTGTTAGGAACTTACCGTGGTGCACCACCGCTCCTTCATCCTTCCAATCAAGTATGTGTCATATCATCCAATGGAACTAACATAGAGGATACCCTTCCTCCTAGAGAGGCTTCTATCATATCTGACGTCCTACTAGTCGTAGAGCTCCCCCCTCATGAGCCTCCTATGAACTCGTCAACTCCACTAGTTCACAATTTCACGTCTCCCCAAGGCCATATCCGAGTTTGGGAGACAATTCCCCAATCCATTACTCAAATCCCCTTCTTCTACCCTCCACCGGGAGTACAAGCTTTCCAAGTAGCCACAATGCTTACCCTCCCTAATATGGTGTTAGCAATTCTAGTTTGATATTTACATCCACCAGAGATGGTCCCTCAACCATCCCTTTCCCCCCAAATGGACAGAATCCCAATGACGATTCCCATACTCACTCCCACCATACCCACTACACCCCCACTCACGAACCTCCCTCCCACAACTGGGGGTAGGCAAAATAAGAAGGAGCCCACACCTCCACTTGCCCCACACGTTCAACCTCCTTGTGCGCTATGTGAGAAAGATGGACACCCAACCAACAAATGCCCATCTCTACCCAAGTTACGTAACCTAATTCCACTCAATCAAACACCATCAATTCTTGCCACTGTAGGAAGTACTACCGTTACCTCCCCTAACTCATGTAGCAAAGGGCTACGGACCAAATTCGCTTATGCTATATGTTCAAAATATGGCCATTATACACACCATTGGCCCGCACTACGTCACTTCCAATAGACATTAGTCGCAATACGCCAAATCTTCCAGCATGAACCCAATCTAGATACATCATCCCTACCAAAAACCACTGACATCCATTATGTCACAACATCAATCAATGAACATATGAGATGCCCTTGCTCTCTATGTGAATCCTTAGATCATTTCACATATCAATGTCCTATGATCATTGAATACAAGCACCACCAAATGACCCTGATTTAAACCCCTAAGCCCCCTACGGAATCGATGGTTGACCTTACCTCACCACTTTAGATTCTTCATATCATTTCTCCTGAACCAGAGGCACTCCCTATTCCTCCATGGTTCTTGGATGACTTATCCGAGGATTTACCCCCAAATCCCCCAAATTTGTTGGGTGTGTGTTATATTCTTTGCATGTGTGTGTGTGTG
>JZKD02S2228320.1:441801-452413 GCA_000966675.3 Picea glauca
TCGGGAAATCGGCATATGAAAGGTAGCGGCTTACTCACTTTTCAAACCTCCGAACGCCGATGTGTGATGCCACGTGTTGTCCTCTGCACAGCCTCTGTGGGACCCGTCGCAACTCGGGACTTCACGGTTCCTCTGTGCTCCCTTCGACTTTGCAAATGACGAAATGCCGAGTCCTGAAACCTGGGGATCTCGTGCCACCTGTCCCTCCAATGATTGACGACTCCGATTAAATCGGGGAATCACAACTCGCGATTTCGACGTGCATGCAACTCTTGCACTCGTCGACTCCGATATGCCGATATGAGATGGAAACCGAACTCCTCCATGCACTTGTGAGCTAACTCTCTCGCTACTCCTCCTCAATCTGACGGTCTTCAGGATTTCAAAAATCTGTTCGACAGCTCCAAGTTGTCAATTCTCTACCTCTTGAGAATCCTCCGCTTCACCACCTTCGCTTTGTGTGGATTTCCCTGAGTCTGTTCCCACCGAGAAACAAAACGTTGTCCCTCCTAAGCTTTTGTAACTCTGACTCCTTCCGAGCTTTCTCGAACACGCTCCCTGTGCTCGACTTCGACCTTCACCAACCCTCAATGAGGCGGAAGGATTCCAGGTTCTATGCACTCGCAGCTACAACAAACCCGGCCTTTCCCTTCTCAGACTTGCTACTGAGACCTCAATCTGACCTGCACTCCACCTACACAGCTCAAATAATCTAACACAAATCTGGGCAAATGAGAATGAGGTTTTAACTGCCGAGCCTCCTCAATGCACTCTATATGGAGGAATTCAACTGCACTCTATGCAGGAATCTCTTGGCTCAACAGAGAAACAATTGAAACTCATTCACTCAAGCATTCCGAATTCAGTTCTTCCATAGAATCACATAAACAACATATGAAAGAAGTGCATAACAAGAAACAAATATGCAAAAGCATAATATCAATAGCACACAGAGAATGATCATACCCATGAATTGAATTAAATCTTTTCCTATTAATTCAATATCTGTACATGGAATTTCTTCATAAGCCCTCTGCTCTGCTCTTCTTCTTCAGAATGCAAGAATGAAAAATACAATCATACAAGGAGGGTGTCTATACTCTGTTTTCCCTCTCGAAAGTAAACTGTCTAATCTACAGTTAATTCCTATCTAATAGCATTAAAACCATTAAATGCCTTCCTATCTTCATTATAATACAAGTGCGCTCGCTTTGAATGCCTTTCATTTAAATGGCGGCGCAACAACTTTCCAAATATCTCAAAAATGTATATGCGTTGGTGCTGTCTAGCTGTATGTCCTTTACTCCACGCGCTAGATCGCTTGATGAAGTGTGGATGCTCCTGCATCAGGGTGCGTCAGGTATGCCCCCCCCTGGTTACGCGTAGTGTTCGGGGCAACGCCCCGAAATTTTTTTTGGGGCGGTTTTTTCTATTTTTAGATGATTTGTAAATTAATCCCGGATTAAGGGATTAGGGTTTTGGTATCTACGGAATACCTAAAAACATTGTATATATTGTATGGCGAATGGTGAAATTAGACATAATGAAAATAAGAAAGGTTTTCCTGGTTGAGGGTTTCCGGTAAAAATCTCTGTGTACTCTGTGTATGAGCCATTGATTAATTTCTGTATTTCTTAAGAATCTACATGCATTGCTTTACTTCACAGGTTTAAAACTTACAAAATTCTCCCGTACATTTCCCTATGAAAATTTTACATTCAACCACCACTGGTACTCCTCAGTACTTCGATATTTGATTTATGTCAAGTGAACCATTGCAATCTCATTGCATTGTTCCCCCTGCTTCTTCTTCACCCAAAGAAAACCACATGGTGACAGTCATATCTGACCAATTGGCATCATATGTTATTTTCCGTGCTATGGGCTTACCGTACAATCATGAAAACAACCACCGGTTTCACACCATTTCATCTAGTCCATGGGGTTGAGGCCACTCTTCCCATTGAGTGTGAAATTCCCACCTTATGCACCACAATTGAGCTATTACCCGACACTACTCCAATCGAGTGGCATTTGCTGAACTTAGAATCCCTGGATGAAGATCATTGATCTTCATTATAGAACAATGAGGTGACCAAAAAATGATCAAAGGCCACCTTTGATCGCCATGTCAACCTTCGCTCATTTCAAGAAGGCGACCTCATCCTTGCTTACGATATCGCTCATGATACCCTCGATCACAGAAAATTTGAGTCACTATGGCATGGCCCCTACATTATCCAACATTGCCTCACCAAAGGCACCTACATCTTGGCTTCCCCTGAAGGCCTCTCTCTCAAAGAACCCATCAACAAGTTATAGTTAAAGAAATTTTACACCTAAGTGTAGCCATTCTACTTTAGGTTATTTCTTTTATAGTGTTTTTAATCTTTTTTCCATCCCTCACATCTAAACTATCATTTATGCTATTGACAGATGCTTCCTCCACTGGCCTACCACATCGGTTACACTGACGACGCTAGTCGTTGGACACAAAATCTCGCTTCAGCAGCTTGGGCCCCCTATTCCCCCTCACATGAATTGCTCCACTCTAGCGGCATATGTTTGGGTTCAACAACCAACAACCAAGCCGAATACATTGTCATCATTGGCCTCCTCGCCGATGCCAATCATCATCATATTCGTCACCTTAGCATCTTTCTTGACTCTCAACTAGTCGTCCTCCAGCTCAACAATGTGTATCATGTCCACGATCTTTGCCTCTTTCACAAATACCTGGAAGTTAGAATTTTACATCAACATTTTGATTTCATTACATTTACACATATTCCAAGACAATTGAATCAAATTACAAATAACTTAGCTAACATGGTGTTAGATTGGAATATATCACATCAAGATACACCTACACACACATAAACCATCAAGAACCTGTCACAACATATATAGATTAGACATCATCAACACATTACAAAACACATGTAAGCATCACAAAGACCCCAAAATGTATACTCATATATATATATATATGTGTGTGTGTGTGTGTGTGTGTGTGTGTGTATATATATATATATATATAAATTGATCACTAGTGCCATCAAAATGTTTACATACATACATTGCATACAAAATCTGCAGGCCAGTGGAGCACCTCAGTACAAAACTGGTCTCACTACACCAAAAATGGGCTCACCAGCCTATATACAAAAATACAAACATACATCGAATGACACTCAAGGTGCCTCTAGAGCACCACCTCCTGTCCCTCCCTTAGGTGGTGGTTCCCCACCCACTACTGGTCCCTTTGGACTGGGAGGTAACCGTCCGTTCATTGCAACACCTGCTATTGTTGTTCGCCCCACCATGGCTCGCCACATCAGTGAAACTCCCATACACTACTCCAGGATTCCCTCATCCTGGATGTGCGACCACATTCCCTTAGGCACACCCTGTAGCACCGCCTCTAAGCAGTGGTGAATATCCTCAAAATCTCCCCCGGCCTCCACTGGAGGAGCATGCGATGGCTCGACACCAGGGTCATCAAAACGACGTCTCCTGGTTGCTATCTCATCACCAGCTAGTCTCACCTCGGCATCCTTGCACCGACGTATCTCCCCTACCCACGGCCCTCCCTGTGGCAGTCTCCCCAACTCCTGGCGAGCCGACGCTCTCATCAGCTCAACCTCACGCCCGCGAGGTCCCACATCTGCACATCCAAACAACCACATGATAATATCAACATCTATACAAAATACATATGTCATGCTATCTCAAAAATCAACATATCAAAATCACAAACATACCTCAGTGATCAAACACCTCCCCTGGAGGTAACACCATGTCTGGATCACCCCGAAAGTCAACACCACAGTATGGATATTGTAGTATGACTTGAAGCATCTTCCACCACACCTGTGTCGCCTCAGTCGTGAAAAAATGGCCACCCTTGCCACCACGGTGGCGAACCAAAATCATCAACTACCACCTCAGTCGCAGCTCTCGTGCACCAGGAGCGCCCAATAAAATTCTAGAATGGAACATCGACACCCTCTCCAAAAACCAAGCCACCATGATGGACCCAAAGGCAAAGTCCCCTGAGTCTATTGTTCGACATGTGTCCAGCTGCCCTACCATCCTGGCATGCAACATCAAACCCTAGGCAAAATGCTTGCCAACTAGTTCCCTCCCCATAACCCTCAACTGACCACCAATGATCCGCTGAGTCACGAGGGACCCATATACCCTCACAATCATCGCTACTACACAGCAATGAGCTAAAGTATCCATCGCCCCAATACTCACTACAGATCCTGACATATAGTTCTCCCTCGAACAATACCATCGGCCCAAGGTTGCTAACGACACGTCCGCAGGTAACACCAGCTTCATCGATAGGGGCGTTTCCCGAAAAGGGAGCCCAGTCAGAAAATATATATCCTCCACTGCAGTGAAGGCAGTCTTCTCTCCCCGCACCATAAAGCAATGCAGGTCCAGACTCCACATCTGAATCAGAAACTGTAAGAGATACTCCTGTGCCTATATCAATGGGCACTCGAAGAACTTCAGTAGTCCATAGGTTGCCAAAGTGGCATGAACCCCTGACTCCTCAATATCCATGGCATCCCTTAGCTATGAACAGTCCTGCTCTTACCAATGGACCAACATCATACAAATGATCACCTGCAACCACACAATACAGTCCTAGGTCAGCCATATTGACCATAAAACACATTAAAAAAAGATAATTTTTGCATCTATCAGCCTTTCCTCCAAGGTGCGGGCCTGTTCACCCCATAGGTGCACACATATGCACGCCTGTTCACCCCATAGGTGCACACATATGCACGCTTGTTCACCCCATAGGTGCACACATATGCACGCCTATTCACCCCACAGGAGTGCACGCAGGTGCTCCTATCCATCCCACAAGCGTGCATGCATACGTGCCTGCCCACCCTATAAGGGCGCCTCCATGTGCCCTTGTCACGAACACAGGCACTCATCACAGTGTGTCTGTCCACTACACAGTCGTGCACCCATGTGCAACTGTGTAGCAAATAGGTGCGCATATCATGCATGCCTTTGTCCCCCCTAAGGGCTCACCCATTCATGACTATCTGGATAATAGGCGCGCTCCCATGTGTGCATATTTTTGGATCGCTCGTGCACTGGGGGGCCCACACCCATAAAATCCCCTGTACGACCCTCCATACAGGCCCTGCCCATAAATTGAAAACCTACTTCTATGCAGAACAATAAGAATACTAACGTAAATCTCACTGGTCCTGAATCAACTGCCTTGTTCTCCCAGAATCTCCAAATCTCCTCTGAATACCTCTCATCCAGTCACTCTGGAAGCAAGCACAAATGAGGTGGCAACGTGGGCCCTACAACTATATATAGGCCTTTTCGCCAAACTTCCAAACACCATTCTGGGAGCTTCGAGTGTCCGTTTTTCGATCTGTCTTCAACCACAAGATCAACATCCCGTCATCTACATCAAGAAAGTCCCCGGGCCAGTTTTTATCCTTATCCCCTGGGGTGCCATTTTTTCATACCCCATCCAGGTACACATGCTCATGTTCAAAATTATCAAATAAATTCTTATATGTTCGATTCTCTTCAGATATTTTTCACGTCAGGTATTTGGTTTTCATGTGTGCAGGTACTTGGGCATCATACATCAATGCAACCCCTTCAGGTATATAATCAACACTAGCATGTAATCATTCCCTATGAATCTCAATTGCATCTCTAGTCACACCCTCTGACATTTGCCTCTAGGATCCCCATCTCCGACTCTGCAATACCGACACCTCCATTGCATTTTCAGTACTGTCACCCAGTAGCACTCTCCTCCACATGCGTTGTCCCATTCATAGCACCCTTTGGTACTTTGAAACTCATGTTGTTTTTCAACCCTTTAGGGATGGGAGTCCCGATAGTCTTACATCATGTCATGAATCATCCACATACTCCTTCTCCTCATTTTTCTAGCTTTCCCAATGGACTCCCAAATTATCTCTTCAAAGTTTTATTTTGACTGCACCTTCGTAGTATCATGAACTCTCCATTTCATCCACAATCAGTTTTCCCATCTGCAAATTTCCCTCCATTTCATCTACCTCATACAGAAACCCACCCATGGGGCCCCCACCCTCCACCAATTATCCAAGCAAATTGTGCCCTCACTGGCCCAACCATATTGCATTGGGGCACCTCTTTCTGTATTTGTACACTCATCCCAAATTATTCTTTATTTGTTTGGTAAATTGTAAAAAGTCTTTGTTTCTAGCATTTACATATCTTTTTGTCGTCACCTTTTGTGACCTTCTTCCCTTTTTGGCAAACGCAACCCATGTCGCCCTTGGTTGGGGCACTCCTTATCATATACCCCTGTTGACATCGTCCATATACTCCGAGTATCCCATAGGCCACTTACCTCTGCCCTCTAATTCTGTTCACTTTGTCCCGCCTCTGGCACAACTTATCCCACGTCTTGTTGTCCCCCTGACACTTGACCTAGTTGAATGGTTGCGGCCATTTATACTTCACATATACCCCCAACCAAGGGCAGGTTTGAGTCTTCATACATCTTGACTTTGTCCATGTACCTCCTCCAGTTCCTAACCTCACCTAGTAGATTTCATGAAGCCCTTTGCTTCTGGGAATTGCGTCCCCCTTTTGTTGACATCAGTGCAATTTTCCAAAAGGGTGACACTATCTTGACTCTCATTACCTTTCCAATGAGAGGTCTCAGATGGCACAAGGAGAACCACAATTTCTCCCTGCTGTCGTTGACCCCCGTAACATTTGACTTCAACACTTTCTCATGTTACGATGGGTCTTACTTTGTGACTATTGCAGTTATTTCTTATATTTTTCGAAGACCTCTAAACTTGGCTGGGCTATTAATGCCTACAGAATCCATGATATTTCTTACAGATGTCACTGCCTATATTTCAGAGTATGTTCCTCCACAGAATTGTCTTCTTCCTTTATCAGGACTGCTCTCAAGGGCACCACAGTTGTCTACATCAACACACCATTCCTTTTTGAGTTACATGACACAAGCATGGGGCATGCCCGCCTCATTTGTACATAGTTTATTTTTACACACCTTATGGAAGGTTGGGTTCTACAGGTTCTCTTCTCCCTCCAATAGGGATGATTTTAGGGGCTAAATTTCGCTCATGGGCTAATTTTCCATGGTTTTTCCAAAAACGAGATTTGCTATTTTAAAAATGATTCGCCCAAATTCTATAGGATAAAATTATGTTACCTTTAAAATTGCCAAGATTTTATAAAAATATATATAAAATAATTAGAAATTTGAATATTTTTACAAAAATATCACCAATCATTTATAGTTGGCATATGAAGGATTAGTAAGATTCACCAATGTTTCTACATTTTAAAATAAATTTCCATCCTTAAAATCATCCCTGCCCTCCAACGGGTAACTCTTGACACTCTCACTATCACTCTCTCTTACAACGACACTCTCAGTAGAAGAAACATTGATGAATTTTAGCTATACGTATGCTCTTAACCTCATCCATCAGGGGGCATCTGTTATCACTAAAATTTCGTCCGCAAATGGTTACAAGAATCCAGCATCATCATACAGTTATGGGGTCACCCATGGACCAAAATTACCACAAAATCATTTCCAAAAGGTCCAAAACTATACAACCAGTGATAAAATTAAAGTGTGCTATGACTACACAGGGTGCGCATGCACATGCACAAAACAGAAATGCAGGAAAAGCGCACATGCACCCGATGCACTTCTATGGTCGCTAAAAGCCATGCACATATGAGAATGACACATTTATGAGATTGGTCAGCCTCCCACCCACTTCTGGTTTAGCTTCTGAGTTGATTTGACACCCACATCTCGACTGGATCCGACTGGGTGGAATTAGCCTCTTTTCACACTACAAGTTGGTTGCACAATACCTCAAAGAGGTGCTATAAAACGAGGCCATGGGTGCACTTCATTGTCAAGGAATTCAATAGCAAAGTTATGTTGGTTCTATTCTCTTTAGGAATCCTTTATTCTCATCAAGAGTATACTAGCACCATTACATTGGGCAATCCATCTCACCTCTTGAGTGTATTAGCTTAGGATTCTTTCACCATTTTCATTCAAAGTTGTAAGAAGAGCTTATTTGTGGGGGTCCAAGAGCCCTCCCTTGGAGGAAGAAAGGACTCATAGTTCTCTTTCTTCTTGGTGTTTTCTTTCACTAATATAATCCTTTCCATTGGTGACATGAGTCTTATTGGTTTTTTGTTCTTATGTCTTTATTGTCAATAGTTTAGTTGTTCTTTTATATCTTAGTTTAATTCTTAGTTTTTTCTTTTATATTTCTTTCTCTAACCCTTTCCTTTACAGTTGTCTTGCTTAGTTAACCCAACTAAGCTTGTAAGAACCTTTGTTTTGCTCACTTAGGTGACGAAAGAGGTGCAACACCATCCTTCCATTCTCCATTAAGAGTCTTCAACTATGCTCCTCCTTTTGTAACATAGGTGACCTCAAATGGCCCAAGCCAATGTGTCATGAACTTCCCTAGATGCTTCATGAACTTGTTGTCATATACCAATACCAAATATCCTTGCTTAAATGCTTTCTTCTTGATATGCCTATCATGGTAAGCCTTTTCTCATTCTTTTTATACCTGCTTATGAAATCCTACAATAAACCTATCTTCCTCTATTTCCAGCAACTATGCAAGCTTGTCTTGAACAATTTCGGTGTCATCCATACCTGTAAATGATGCAATTATTAAGATGGGAAACAAATATTCTATAGGTACCACTGCTTCTAAGCCATAAACTAGCTTAAAGGGAGTCTGCATTGTTAACTTTTTGTAAGTAGTTCTATAAGCCCATAACATTGTTGGCACTCTCAAATCCCAATCATCTATGTTCACACTACAAATCTTTTTCAATGTTGTCTCCAAGATATTATTGAAATCTTTGACTATACCATTCACCTGTGCATGGTTTGGTGTTCTCCTCTAATGGTGAACTTCAAATTCCTGAGTCAAGGCTTCAATAGTCTTATTAATAAAATGTGTACCTTGATCACTCATAAGGGTCTTCGGGCATCCAAATATGGTTATGATATCATCAAATATGAACCACATAGTTGTAGTTGCACTATAGTCCTTCAATTCTCTTGCTTCTGCCCATCTGGTTAAATACTCTGTCGCAGTGATGATGTATCAAGCTCCTTTGCGCTTTCCTGGTGGGTCGATAGGCCCCACAAAATCAATGGCCCATTTCTCAAATGCATGTAAAGTTAGTTGAGGTGCTAAAGGAATCTCATCCCTTTTGGAAGGTTTCCCTACGCTTTGGAATACATCGCAGGCTCTGTAGTACTCCTTAGCATCCTTGTGTAAAGTGGGCCACCATAGGCCAGTTTTGAGAACCTTATGCATTGTTTCTTTCCCTTCATAACGTCCTCCTACAATGCCTTTGTGTGATTCTACAAGAATCAATGGTCTTTCTACCTCCATAACGCATCTCCTCAAGATCTCATCTGGTCCCATATTATATAACTGTCGAGATATAAGCTGAAAATATGCAACACAGACACCAGTTGTTTCTTCTAAATAATTGTATACTTGCGAGGTTCCATTCCTTTAGACAGGAACTAAACTATCTCAACAAAGTGATCATCGAATTTTTTGATGGCCAACAACTGTGTGTCTGATGGTGTATCATCCAAACTGGTAGGTTCCCCTCCATGTTTCAACCTAGATAAGTGGTCAGGTCCCTTATTCATTCTTCCTATCTTGACCATGATCTCAAAATCATATTCCTAAAATAATAATAGCCATCTTCATATTCTTCCCCCCAACATTGTCTTGTTGAATAAGTACTTCAATGTAGAGTGATCAGTGAACATCTTAAAATTTCCTCCCAACAAGTAGTGTCTAAACTTCTACAGCACATATACCATGCTTAAGCCTTCTCTTTTAGTGGTAGTGTAACTTATTTCAGGTGTAGAAATTTTACTGCTAGCAAATTCTATAGGGTGGTCAATATCTCCTACTCCTGGTTGTGCTAAGACTACTCCTAATGTGATGGATGAAGCATCGACATGAACATGGAATTCCTTACTCCAATATGGGAAAACCAAAATATGCGCAGTAACCATTTTCTTCTTGAGTATGTCGAAGCTCTGTTGGCATTCCTTTGTCCATCAAAACTGACTATATTTCTTTAGTAGCCTTTCCATGGGTGCATTTATCTGTGATTATCCCTTGATAAAAATTTTGTAGTACCCAGTGTGTCCCAATGCAGTGTGCAGCTGTCTGACTGAATTAGGGGGGGGGGGGGTAGATCAACAATGATAGCAATCTTGGAAGGATCTACCAACAACCCCGGCTTACATACAATGTGTCCTAACAACACCCCAAAAGGGGAAGGGAAAATGCACTTCTTCAGGTTAATAACAATCTGACATTGCATGCATATATCCAACATTAGTCTCAAACATTCAATATGATTTTTTAATAGGATAACAACAATCCAATCATCAAAATATTATTCCAAAAACTTATGTAAAAATTCCTTAAATGCTTCGACCACCAACCTGGAGAAGATGGCTGGTGTGTTCTTCAAACCAAAAGGCATCATA
>JZKD02S2228320.1:455963-470979 GCA_000966675.3 Picea glauca
GGATGAATTGAGTGGCACCCAATTCTTCACTAAACTGGATCTTCATTTGGGCTACCACCAGATACATATGAAAGAGGCAAATATTCCCAAGACTTCCTTTAGAACTCATGAGGACCACTATAATTTTTTGGTCATGCCCTTTAGCTTGTGTAATGCCCCCTCCACATTCCAAAGCCTCATGAATCATGTCTTCCATCCTTTTCTCTGCCATTTTGACTTAGTTTTCTTTGATGATATCCTCATCTATAGAAAAACCTAGATAGACCTTCTTGCTCATGTGGATCGAGTTCTCCATCTACTCTCTCAGCACCAACTTTTCCTGAAACAGTCTAAATGTGCTTTTGGCACCTCAGAAGTAGAATAATTGGGTCATCTGGTTCGCAAAGATGGCGTCAGGGTGGATCCTAAAAAGATTGAAGCTATGTAAGGCTAGCCTCACCCAAAGACTCTTAAGATCTTGTGTGGATTTCTAGGCTTAACAGGGTATTATCGCAAGTTTGTTAGGAATTATGGGAAGATTGCAGCACCTCTCACTACTCTCCTAAAAAAGAACTCTTTCACTTGGACTCTATCCGCTGCTTAAGCTTTTCAAACTTTGAATATGGCCATGTGCACTACGCCATTCCTCTCCCTTCTCGATTTCACAAGGACCTTTTTGTTGGAATGTGATGCCTCAGGGAAAGGAATTGGTGATGTCCTTATGCAAGAGGGTCGACCTTTGACCTTCACCAACAAGCAACTATCTGAAAGAAATATGGGAAAATCCATCTATGAAAAGGAAATGTTGGCTATTCTGCATGTCGTGGATTTGTGGCATCCTTATCTATTGGGGAAATGGTTCCAAATTAAGACAGACCATCAAAGCCTCAAGTATTTTCTGGAACAACGCATTTCCTCCCTAGAAAAACAAAAATGGGTGACTAAACTCTTTGGATATGATTATGAGATCATTTATAAGAAACTCAAAGACAATGTGGTTGCGGATGCACTTTCCCAAAAATATGAAGATGAAGGATCCATTTTTTCTCTTTCATTCATTGTACCATACTGGCTCCAAGTTGTTCACCAGGAATGGCTACAAGATCCCAAAAGTTCACAGTTGATCCCGCAATTGCATTCCAATGCTCCAGCTTCCCCAGGGTACTCTTGGCTCCATGAGGAACTTCGATACAAAGGACTTTTGTATTTAAGTAAACAATCAAAGCTTAAATCCATGGTACTTTCTGAGCTTCATCCTACACCCATAGTAGGGCACTCCGGGTTCACCAAAACCTATGACAGGGTCAAACGTTCCTTTTTTTGGGATGGTATGAAACAAGACATTCATAATTTTGTAGATGAATGTGATGTGTGTTAATGCAACAAGGGAGAACCAGTCAAATTTTCGAGCACACTACAATCGTTGTCGATTCCACCTGCTATTTGGAAGGATATCTCTATGGATTTTATTACCATCTTACCCAAATTGGGAAATAAATTCGTCATCATGGTGGTTGTTGATCGCCTTTCCAAGTATGCTCATTTCTGTGCCCTTCAATACCCGTTTACAACATCCACAGTGGCTCAAATATTCATGGATCGGGTCTTCAAGCTTCATGGCATGCCGCACTCTAGTGTTTTTTATCACGACCCAACTTTCACAAACAATTTTTGGCAAGAACTATTCAAGATACAAGGCACAGAATTGCATCTCAGCACAACTTATCATCCCCAGACTGATGGCCAAACGAAAGTTGTCAACAAGTGTTTGGAAATATATTTGAGGTGTTTTGCCTCGGAAAAGAAAAATCAGTGGGCTCAATGGTTACCCCTAGCTGAATGGTAGTACAACACTTCATACCATACAGCTACACACATGACTCCTTTTGAAGTGGTATATGGATAGAAGCCACCTTCAGTTCTCTCATACTTACCGGGTGCCTCAAAGGTCCAGGTGGTTGACCTAACACTTACAGCTCCAGAGGCCATTCTCTGTGCCCTCAAAGAGAATTTGGTCATGGCACAGAATCGCATGAAGCAACAAGCAGATCAAGGTTTCTCTGAACATCAATTTGCAGAAGGGGATTAGGTGTTTCTTCGATTGCAAAATTCCCTCAAGGCCGAGCATTATCAGAAGCTAGCACCCAAATTTCATAGTCCTTATACCGTGCTCAAGCGTGTGGGACAAGTCACCTATCAGTTAGCTTTGCCCATCCATTCAAAGCTACATCATGTTTTTCATATTTCATGCTTAAAGAAGGTGATTGGAGTTAAGTGCCAAATTCAAACCAACCTTCTAGAGTTAGCTGAAGAAGGGTCCATTTGGCTACAACCAGAATCTGTTTTGGACCAACATGAGCATCACCTACATCAAAGAACCATCAAGGAAGTGCTAGTCCAGTGGAAAGATACAACTCCAGCAGACGCCACTTGGGAACCAGCTACCATTATGCAACAATTTCCCCATCTCAAGCCTTGAGGACAAGGTTGTTTTTAATGGGGCGTACATGTTATGGTCCTAACCCGCACATATATAGAACAATAAATTTGGATGTAATAAAGGTTAATATTAATAAGGCCTTTCAATAAAATAGAGTAAGGCAGATGTAAGAAGACCTAATAGAAGCTTCCACTTCTAGAAGGATCTTCCTCTAGATGTTTCTTTTTAGTATAAATAGGAGTTGAGAGTATGAGAACCCTAGCTTGGATATTATTGTAATAGAGCTCTACTCAACTGGAGGTTGCCCCCTCGAAGAGGCCGGTGAACATTGCTTTCAGATTCAAAGTGTTATTTCTATTGTTATTCTTATATCATTTCAGTGTTATTGTGGTGAATGTTCTGGTTATATTGTTGTTATTTTGCCATTACTAGCATTTTATTTATGTTCTGCATACATTTTATATCTAGTATATTACATTAAACCATCAAATGTGGAAATATTACTTACTTCTGTTCCAATCTAACGAACTCACTAGTCAATCTGGCACATCTCCGCATAGAGACTTCATACATTTTGTTCTGTCAATTCTTCAATGCTTCCTCTGAATCTGATGAGCATGCACTTTCACTTTGCCAACTTAAATTTCCATATGTTGTAGGATTAATGTAATCTTGTTGTCTTGCTTTCAGTTTGTAGATATTTTCTAGATCATAGGCATGGTCTTGTTCTCTTATAGGTTCTGTGTATCTGCGACTGTCATAAGGGAAAAGAGGTGCAATGAACCTAAGGCCATCACCTTCATCCTTCTCTTTTTTAGGTCAACAACAGTTGAATTGTTGAAATCCCAATCAATACTCAACAACGTAGGATAAGGACAATTATCATCAACTATCTCAATCAGTTTGAACTCTGCAAACATCCTTAACCCGTCGATGCCCATAGGGACATGATCCAGTCTTCCAAAGGGGCTCACTGCCTATTGATTATCCATCCTAAGCCTAATAGGAGAGTAAATCAAATTAGGTTTTCCCATCAGTTCCCAGGTATGCTTCGTCATAACATTGAATTATGATCCTAAGTCGAGGACCACATAATATATGTCATAGTCTCCAATCTTAGTGTTAGCACCAGAAGTCACCTCTGGATTGCGGCAGAGGTAAGCCCAGTACCCATCAATTTGTATGTCACAATGAATCATTTTAAATGGGGTCTAATGGACACAGACTCAGGATTATATCACTTTAAATCAAAAAAATAGGCTGGTATGCACAGGTAGATGAGGTCTTGATCTAACGTCAGTCAGCAAGTTGTAGCAAGAGTGAGTAGGGGGGAGAACTTGAGAAGATTGAAGAAGTCGTCTATGGACATCTGGTCTTCCAGTAGCTTAAAGAGGAAAACCTATGAAGACAAGATCCTCTTGGTTCAGGGTTTCAAGGAACTAAATGAATTTATTAATGAGCTGAAATCAAACATACATCACAATTCAATAATAACAACCCAACTAGATCGTCCATGCCCGAGTCATTCACTGTTAGGGGAAAAAATATCACAAGAAATTGATTAAAACTGGTTGTGATGCCACTGTTATCAAACCTACATCACAAGAACATAACTACCCTCGATTGGATCATCCATGCCCAAGTGTCTTAACACAACTTTTATAGAGATATGGAAGGAAATTGACTTTCATTAAACAATAAGTCTCAAATACAGATACATAACTAGAGAACCAGAGGCTTCATTAAAAATTTACAAATCGAGAGATTAGCTCAACCATTAACCATAAAGAAATATGAGGAAGACTCCTATATACTTAGAGAAACTACAGAAGCATGCTCGAGTCTCTGCATTGAAGGCATTACATCTGCATGCTTCTTGGCAGACTATGCATGCAGTTTCCTATCGGAAGAGAGATCTGTCAAATGCAATCATGTTTAAATATGGTTCTGTAGCTGAGCTGACTTGTTGACAGTCCTTTCTTTGGATTTCCATTTATGGTGGAAACGATGTTCAACCCCCACGAACTGACCTCAATAACTTCTTCATCGGGATCGAGAAGGCCCAAGTTGGCACTGCATCTGTGGAATTTGGTGGCCTCTGCATTCTACCATCTGGATCTAAGTCAAATTCTTGCAGGGAGGTATGACAACGGATGTGGCTGCTGACAAAGTGATTAGCACCGTAGCCATGGAATAGCAGACAGGAGATGGCCAGGTGGACAGTCATGGACGGGAAGGGGATATTGAGGATAGCGTGGGGTCCACACAAGCGAGATATGAGGTGTAATGGGATGGAGGTGATGTGGAGTGAGATGGAACAGGTGGCGGGAGATGAGAAAGGGATAGGTGTCATCTCGACAGTTGTGGAGTGGCCACTTGTCGACCCAGGATAGGGAATTATACTCACATGTGCATATCGAGGCTACAAAAAGTGGTTTGACTCTTCACTGCTTTTGGGCCTGATATGTGTCTCCAATTGACATGTCGCTTCTCTGCAAAACCATGTTTTCAAAACTGACCCTCCCTACAAATTTTAATGTTCGTGGATGTTGAGGCCTTATATGATCAACGATCATTGATCTGGGGGAGAGGTGAGATCTGGGCACGCTAGCTACTTTTGGTTCCTCCACCACAATTTTATCTGCCCTCTAACTTTGGAGTCCTTCCAACTGTGTTTAGAGGTAGTGCCACACTGAATCTATGTGAGGGAAAAAAATACCATTGTAATTTCCTTGACCTTCTTTACACGTTGACGTTTTCCATCTGTGCCTTGGAATAATAACAATAATGTGCTAACATTAGGCTCCATGGTGGATGGCTTTCTCCCTGTGAGATTCCAAGAACTCACATCTTCAGTCGCCTTAATGTTGGGTTGTGGAGTCTCCTACTAAAAACAAAATAAACATAGAATAGGAACCGTATTTACAATGGTGGGATGTTGACTGCGGCTTCAGACAAAAACCTTTTTCAGGAAGTGACCATTTACAGGGACACCAAAAACTTCTTCACCCTCCAAATTCATCAACCTGTAAGTGTTGTTTGGAAATGCTTCAAAAATCTTTAAGGACCCAATCCAGAGGGCTTCAAACTTACCATGCTTTCCCTTTACCTATTTGGGTGCATCCCATTTAAGTACTAGATCTCCTAGATGGAAATCCTCCTTTCTGACTTTCTTGTCAAAAATCTGCTTGATCCTTTGCTGACGGTCATGTTCTCTATCCTTCATATGCTCTCTTGTCTGATGCACTTCTACCAGCTGATGTATCCTCCTGATCATGTCATCAATTTCATCTTGGTAGTCTTGGAAGAATTTTTCCACGGGCAAGGCAATATGAGAAGGGAAAACAGCCTCAACTCCATAGACAAGCTGAAAAGGAGAGGTGCCTAGAGACCTCTTTGTTGTCACTCTGTCAGCCCACAGAGAAAACTTGAGATTTGAATCCCATTCTTTCTTATTTTCCTCTAGTAGGATTTTGATAATCTTTATAAGGCTTTTGTTAGAGGACTCTGCTAATCCATTGTCTTGGGGGTAGTAAGGGGTGGAGTGGATTAATGAAATTTTGAACTGCTTTAGGAATTTGATCGATGTCTCAGACTTGAAGGATGCAATGTTATCAGTGAAGATTATGTTCGGAGAACCAAACCTTGCCATAATATTTTCAAGAAAACCAATGATTACTTTGTGAGAAGTACTCCTTGTGGGGATAGATTCTATCCACTTGGTGAAATAATCTATTGTAGTTAAGATCCACCTGTGCTGACCACTTAAAGTAGGATGAATTTCCCCAATAATTTCTAGGCCCCATTTTTGAAAGGGTCCTGAAGCTACCACAAGATTCAAAGGAAGAGACTTGAGCTGCTTCTTTCTTGAGAATTTATGACATTTGATATAGACCCTGAATTTTGCATAGACATTGGTGAACAGAGTAGGCCAGAAGTACCCAACCCTAAGGATTTTATAGGCTGTGGTTATCCAGAAGTGATGTTTCCCACATAGGTTGTCATGAAAATAAAACATAATTTTTTGGGCCTCCTGTGGGTCTAAACATATCAGAAGCACTCCTAGAGGGTCTTTCCAATACAAGAATTGGTAAATAAGGCAATATCTATTTTTTTTGAGCTTTAAATCTCTTTCCTCGCTTTTCCCCATTGCATATGGAGGTCGCAACCCTTACAGAAAATATATAATGTCTTTATACCAGATGCATTCTTCCAATGGAGGGTCGTCCTGAGGGATTTTATTAGGAACTTTAGCCTATTGATTTTCTAAGCAATTGTTGATGAAGTTAACCTCCAAATATTTACAATTAGATTCAGCGAACAACTTGGCTAAACCGTGGCCTTTAACTAGTTTGGTGGGTTTTATTTCCAACTCAAATTCAAGGATTTTGGCAATCCACTTACTCCTTCTCTGATCTATGTCGAGTTGAATGAGAATGTCCTCCATAGAAGCTAAAGGAACACATGCAATGATCTTAGAATGTAGAACATAGACTCTGAAAGCCTTGAGATATTTCACTAAGGCATAGGCATGCTTCTCCATTATGTCATATATGACCTTTGTGTCTCTTAGTGATCTTCTAAAAAAATAAATGGGTTGTTCTAGCCCTTCAACAATTGTTGCAATAAAACAATTGCCGCTATATCAAAAGAAGCAAAGGAAAAAATCAGAAAATCCTTGGAATAATCAAGACTGATTAGTACAGGTGCCTTAGTCAATTCCTTTTTTATTTGGTTGAAGGATTCTCTAGTCTCATCATTCCATTTTATTTCATTCCCCTTCCTGAGCATGGATGTGATATGCTTCAGCAATTCATAAAAATTTGAAACAAACCTTCTCAGAAAAATGATTTTTCCCAGGACGGACTGAACTTCCTTCTTGGGTCTGGGAGGTGACAAGGCTTGAACAGCTTCCATCCTTCTTGAATCAATTCTGACCCCCTCAGTAGATACTATGTGTCCCAACAATTTTCCCTCTTTCATGGAAAACAATGACTTCTGGGGATTTAAGGAGAGACCAAACCTTTTGCATTTCAAGAAGACCTTTCTTAGATGACAACAATGTTCTTTATTATATATGGAGAAGACTGTAATGTCATCCAGGTATATGACTACAAATTTGTCTCTTTCTTCAATAAAAGTTGTGTCGATCGCTTGTTGAAATTTTTTCCATGTGTTCATCTGTCCAAAGGGAATTTTGGCATACATGAATGTGCCCCAAGGAGTAGTGAAGGTTATCTTTTCTCTGTCTTCAGGTAGGACAAAGATTTGATTGTAGCCAGAAAATCCATCAATCATGGAAATCCTGGATGCACATGTTACCCTCTGTAATATATGTTCCATCTTTGGCAGCGGGTACTTTTCCTTCTTAGAGCTCCTGTTCAGGTTCCTGAAATCAACACAAAGTCCGATTTCTCCATTCTTCTTTATGATTGGGACCAAGTTAGCCACCCACTCAAAATATCACAAAGGGACAATGAATTGAGTTTCCAAAAGCTTCTTTACCTCCCTTTCCATAATAGGCAACAACATAGGATTTATTTGTCTTAATTTCTACTTAAATGGTTTGGCATCCTCTTTCAATGGAATATTATTCTCGATAATGCTGGTGTCATATGTTTTGAGGTCTTCATAGGTCTAGGAAAACACATCAGCAAACTCTCTTAATAGCTCAATATACTCTCCCCTTTGTTCCTTCGACAAGCTACTTGACAACTTGACAAATTTTGGATTCCTCTCTGTGTTAATATTGCACTCAGCCACACCAGCATCATCATTTGAGACTTTACCCTTCACTTCCACATCATTTCTATCAAATAATATTTCCAACTAGACCAGTCCCTTTGGGATGTGATTGTTGGGTAACTGGACAATGTGATGATCAACAATTTTGTTCAGAAAAACATCAGGATGAGGATCTATTTCAGAGTTAGGATCTTTATCAATGTGTAATGTAGAAAACTCATCAATAGTCTCCAGGAATATTTTGATTTCAAGATCATCCTCAAACACTTTCCAATGCTTGACATTGCCATGTATAGAGGGTCTATACTTCACTTCTACATCATACCTAAGTTTAGGTGGTAGAGGAACTCTGAAATTGATTGTTGAGACAGTGAAAGAATTGACCATGGCATTCTCCTCTATGGGAATAATGAAATGTTAAAATCTGAGATAAAACTGTCAATGAGGTCCCACACTTCATTTCTATAACTTTTGATATGAGGCTGTTTGGCTTGATAAGTATTTATGATTTGATGAACAATTAACTCAACATCCCTGAACATTGATATCTCTTTAATCCCCATGTATTTTGCAGCTCTCAAACCCAAAACAAGAGCTTCATAATCTGCCACATTGTTGGTAGCTTCAAATTCTAACTTGTAGGACAGATATATAATTTCTTGAACATGTGAAACAAGGACAACCCCAACACCAACACCTTCCTTATAAGAGGCTCCATCAAAGAACATTTTCCAAACAAAGGTAATTAGAGGAGAATATTCACAGAGATTAAGGAACTGTTTTCTAACTTCAAGAGGAGGTTCAAGGACATCAGTGAGCTACAATAAGTTGGATCCCAAATTAGTATCAAGGGAAAAGATAGGATGATTGGTGGGGTTTGCTTCATCGCTAATAATATATGCCAAATGAGTTTCTCTATATAGTCTTCTATGCCCCCCCCCCCCCAAAAAAAAAACAAAGGAATAGTAGCATATGTGAGGTCCATCTACAATGTTCCCACAAGCCTTTTTATCCAAGATCTTGACAAGAGCATGCCAAAATTGGGAGGAACATCATCCACTACAATATCCATGACCACACTTTTCATGGGTAGCTAAAACAAGGTCACAACCAGATCTTTGATGACCCCAAGACATTGCACCCTCCTTGAATCAAAAGAATACAAATCATGATATGCTTTGGTGACTTCTAGTCCTAGTTCTTTCATGACAGTTTTGGGCATGATATTATGAGAGGATCATGAATCCATCAGAAAATTATGCAGTATCTTATCATGTATGTTCAGTGATGTGTAGAAGGGAGGGGATGAATCATCTCTATCTTCTACCATGGGACCTAACATGACTATTGGATTTTCATCTTGCAAATTGATTGAGTCAATGGGGTGATTCGAGGGTTCAGGAAACAACAACTTAGATAGGGATATCTTAAAATCTTCATGCTTGACCATATCTGAAAGGGGGACATGAATCCTAATATTCTAAATTTCATGCTCAAAGTTAACATAGGATGCGGGATTCAGAATTTCTCTTACCTCTGGGATAGAGTCTTTGGCTATTGGTGAGGGGTTCTGAGCTTTCTTTTCTTTGTTTTTGTTTGTTGCATCTTTGGCAGGCTTACCTGCTCTAGAAGGCTGATCAGGGATTTTATACTTCCCTTCTTTCTTCTTTGACCTGAGGCTATATTTGTTCGCAATTCTATTGTCCTTATCCCCCTTGCTCAACTCGTTTAATTGGTTGTCCATGAGAGACTCTTCGTATGCTGATTGAGTTAAGTGAGGAGAAGAGGATGTATCTTCAAGATAGTGAATTTTTGGATTGAGGTCTTCTTACTCTCCACCCTCATCTATAACAAGGTTTTTTCAAAGAGGGTTCTGCATTTTCTGATCATCCCGATCTCTGTTCTGAGGTTCTCTTTGCATAATCTGAGGAGCATTGTTATTCGGCCTCCTAAAGTTGCCTCTATTATCAACATTTTGAGGATTTATGTATGTCTTCTTCCCTTCTAATTCCAACCTTTCCATTCTAGTTGAAAGTGATTTTAGTAGCTTGGTTACTTTGTCCATTTGAGGTGGGGGGAAAAGGAACTGTAGGTTGATGCTTCAAATCTTCCTCTTCCTCTGTCTCTATTAGCCTTATTCCTGAGTAAGTCAACTGCCAATATATTAGACTCTACTTCCAAGGATACATATTGCATATGAGCCAAGGAGGTATCTCTTCTTTCTCTTAATAGGAGGTAGAATTCAGGGTCAAAAGCACTAGCATATGTGATTTTGGTAAAGGCCTATGTAGGATTTATCTCAGCAGGGATCTTATTGTACATTTTGTTGAATCTTTTGGAGAAGTCAGAGATAGACTCTCCCTCTTTTCTCTTTAGGGACCCAAACTCTGTGATATAATACATGAAGTCCCTTTATCCCCCCATTGTCTCAAGAAGACATCATATAAATCCTCAATCCCATAGATGGATCTAGGGGTTAGGGACTTGAACCACTTTCTGGCTTCTCCATTAAGATTGTGGACAAAAATCCTCATCAACACATCTTCATTTACTATGACATAGTTATCAGCATAACTATAGAAAGTTGCAAGGTGCTCCTCTGTAATGATATCTCCCTCCCCCATGAACTTAGGAAGTTTCTTAAGGTAGCCATCGGCTGGGAGGGAACTAAGAGGCTGAGGAAAAATGAGAGGGGTGTATATGGAAGCTACTATAGAGTCCATTCTATTTCTGGGGGGATTATCTCCTTCCATTCAAGTGTGAACAAGAGGAGAACCAGGAGGGGATGCAACATGAACAGGGGAGGTTGGAGGTGTGCTTCTAGGAACAAAGGGAAACAACTGAGGCTCTAGAGAAAAGACCTTAGGGCTTGAGGGAATAGAGGTTTCCCTCTCTGTCAAAGTAGAAACTTTGAAAAGAGGAGGAGTAGTGAAACTAGGGGAGGGGAAATCAATATGAAAACTCCCAAAATTTAAACTTCTAGAAGCTCCAATAGATGGTGTAATAGGAAAGTGAGAAACAACTACTAGAGTTGTTATAGGAGGATGGTGAAAATCATCAGAAATACCTGGTTTAGCAGCTAAAATACCTTCTTGAAGGATATTTCATCTTCTGATGACTTTCTTTGGGTCAACTTCAGCTATTGCTAAAGGAAGTTGTAGAGTGGACCTCGTGTGTCTGCCCCTGGAAGCCACAACTAAAACAATGGAGTCGTCTCAATGGAGTCACCACAGTGGGGTCGCCAGGTGCATAGTTGCAATATTTGATGTGCTAAGTCCTGATGCACCTTTAGAACCAGTAATATTTGTCATTCAATCCCGGGGAAAATGTTCAATTCGTCCCTGGAAACAGCGTTGGAAATGTTAGCACCATAAGTCACCTCTGGATTGCAGTAGAGATAAGCCCAGTACCCATCAGTTTGTATGTCACAATGAATAATTGTAAAGGGGGTCTAATGGATGCAGACTCAGGATTATATCGCTTTAACTCATAAAACTGGGCTGGTATGCACAGGTAGATGAGGTCTTGATCTAACTTAAGTTAGCAAGTTGTACCAAGGCTGAGTAGGGGGAAGAACGTGAGAAGAATGAAGAAGTCTGCTATGGACATCCGGTCTTCCAGTAGCTTAAAGAGGAAAAACTCTAAAGACAATATCCTCTTGATTCAGGGTTTCAAAGAACTGAATGAACTTATTACTGAACTGAAATCAAACATACATCATAATTCAATAATAATAACCCGACTGGATCATCCATGCCCGAGTCAACTAGCGTTAGGGGAAAAACAATCATAAGAAACTGATTAAAACTGGTCATGATGCCACTATGATCAAAGCTACATCACAAGAACATAACTACCCTTGGATGGATCATCCATGCCCGAGTGTCTTAACACAGTTGTTATAGAGATATGGAAGGAAACTGAATTTCATTAAACAAGAAGTCTCAAATATAGATACATAACTAGAGAACCAGAGGATTCATTAAAACTTTACAAATCAGGAACTTAGCTCAACCATCGACCATAACAAAATATGAGGAAGACTCCTATATACTTAGAGAAAAACTACAAAATTGTGCTCGAGTCTCTGCATTGAAGGCATTACATTTGCATGCTTTATGGTAGACTGTGCATGCAGTTTCCTGCCAGAAGCGAGCTCTGTCAGACACAATCGTGTTTCAGAATGGTTCTCCAAGTGAGCCAACTTGCTGACAGTTGTAATATCCCTCATCCGAACCCAATTTTAAATGTAATATAACTGTACTTAAGCTGGTGAGTTGTTTTTACATCATTTTGTAATGCACCTCCCATGGCATAGTGCGTGCATGAACTGCACAATAAAATGATGTAGTATGCACATTCCTGGATACCGTGCACAGTAACTAAAGTGCACGCAGTATGGAGGACAATTAGCCTCATGTATATGATATGTGTTATAGGCTGGTGAGCCAGTTATTGTAAGTTGGGATGCTTATGTTTTAGTATTAGGCCGGAGAGCCTAGATGTTAAAGGCCAGTGCACCTATTTTGTACATGTCTCATGATTAATATAAAATACATCGTTCTTCATAGATAGACCACAATAAAAGAGATGGGGGACTAAAATTCACCAGTTAGGGAAAGGGAGGGCAAAAAGTCAAGGGAAAGGGCTAAGCTAGAGAGCTTAAACCAAAAAGGGAATATTATATTAATATTTCCTAAAGCATAAAGTATGGATAATTATTTTATGCTAAGTTCTAAAGCTGGGGACAAGTGGACCAAAGTAGCTTCTTATATGACAAGTGTCAATTTGGGGACATGCATTCATATCGTGGGGACTTATCTCTTTTGGTCACTTTTCACCGAGATTCTTACTAGCAGCTTGACCATCATTCTCACCATCACTACCATGATCAGCTAGGACTGATGATTCCTTCCATCACTCAGTTATCCAGTCTATGATTCCATGACCATTTTCACTCACACAGTTCGTTATCCTTGAGACATCCATTTCACCATATCTGAGCCTATTCCCATAGCCTTTTCTAGTTGGTGTACCTGGTTATCTTGGAGTGGGATTGAAGAAGCAAGTTTTTAGGCCCGTGATAAATTCTCCAAGCGAGAGAATTGTTAGGGATTGATTCCCAAAGGTGATAAATTGCAGCTACAGTGCTCTGAGACTTCTGGTCTGACCTATTTCTGAAGCCCTAGAAGGGAAGTGGGGCAGCCGAGGGACTGTTGAGAAGAGAAGGGGCACACTTCCTTGGGTGGGACAGGCATGTGGGGAATGAGAGGTTGTAGGCTGTTAGTTGAGTGAGCACCTAAGACAGAGTCTTTCATGTTGTCCATGAGCCTTAGCCTAGTTAGGAACCCTTTATCCGAGTGGAGTTTAGTCCCAGCTTGGGGGTGACTCACTGTTGAGAGTGATGAACAGTGTAGTCTAAGGCTGGGAGTTTTGTGGACGGTCTGTACACAGTTGGTGGAAATCTTTCCAAGATAAGTACCAATTGTATGATAAAATTATATGCTGCATTTTTAATTACGTGCTTATGTTATGGGTTATCACATATGTGATTATAATTTCCCGTATGTTATGGGTATTTCCTTGTATATGTTGCATATCTTTGGTTACTGTTATTTCAGTATAAATTCATATATTGCAGAATGTAATTATTTGTTTATGTGTATATGTAAAGCTTCTTCAAGAGTGTTGTATGTATATGTTTAGGTTGCATGAAGTTTGAAGAGAAAATTTATGTGGTATAGATCAGTTGATTACTGGGTATGTTAACATATGTTCTGCAGTAAGAGAACAAAAGTGTTCCCTAGAGTAGCATGTTCTAGCCTATTTAAGGCTAGGGATGTTACCAATTGGTGTCAGAGCATGAGAGATTTCTCCGGAGTGGCATTCCCCGACCTAGGGGTGGCCGGGGGACATTACAAATTGGTATCAGAGCTTCAATTTCAACAATGAGCCTAGATGGGCTAGAGGGGTTCAATTGAAGAGAATATTCATAGAAAAGTAACTTCGAAGAGACAAAAATTCAAGTCACAGAGTGTCCATGGAAAATGTTGGTGTGCAGGCGTACATGGTAAATTTTGGCACTGGGTGAAAAATGTTGGCGTGCAAGTGCACACGGCAAATTGTGGTGTTGTGCAGAATATTATTATGTACGAATGCACACACTGAATTTAGCCTTGCGCGGTGAGCATGCACATAGTAATGTGCACATGGGGTGTGCAAGTATTGCATAACATGAAGGATTTTTGTTGGTACACGCATAGTATGAGTATAAATTATCTCACGACATTGTATTCAATGGTGCATGCAGATAATTGTGCATGATGTAACATATTGAACTTTGACATGGTGCAATGCATAGGGAGAAATGCATGTGGAGTATCGGTGCGTGATACCAAAACTATGCATAGTGGATATTGGCACACAAAGCAAAAGTAGTGTGCGCAAGTTGTCGACGCGACGGAGAAGAAATGCATAGTAGATATAGATGTGTGAAAAATCTTTTTACCTTGTGATGTTGCTATGCATGATAAATATGGATGTACAAGTCGAAGTTTAGTGCACGCGAATTCGTTTGGAAGGTGACGAGTCTGAGATTAATTTGCATAATATTAGAAGAAAAAGAAACACACAACCGTATCAAAGCATTAATTAAAAGGAATTATGAGTTTTATATTCCTCCGATTCAGACAGATGGAAGTGAAATATAAGCTTACAAGAAAAGCATACTATAAAATAAAACAAGACTCATAACACTACCATGTAGAATTTTGTAATAAATAGTCCTAAATCCGCTTCTATATTTATATAATCGTATTAATCACAAAATTACAAAAGGAGGATGATAGCAGT
>JZKD02S2228320.1:480110-492168 GCA_000966675.3 Picea glauca
CCATCTAGGTTTTCAAGATGAGACAGGCATACCTCGGTCGCAACTGGTAATTTTCCTTGAGGTGAACAACAATGACCAGGGGACCTCTTCAACCTTTGCGTTCTTGAACCACTTTTTCCCCACAGCTAGTAAACTGATAGCTTGGCTTATAAAATATTCATTTACCTCAAGTTGCATGTCTCCTATATTTGCTCTGCAACCATCGAAAGTCAATGTGAACTCTTGGGCAACTCTCAGATTGAAACCCTCAAACTTTTCAATAAACAAATGCCAACCATTCCTCTCTAAGTCGTCTCTGGCGTTGTCAAATGATAATAAGGTTTGGATGCCATTGGGATCAATCCTCACCTTAGGAGCCATGGCTAACAGAAGGGAATCAACACAGAAATCGAAGGTAGGGTTTGATAAAGAAACACAAAGCCATAGTCCTGAGTTTCCTCAATGCAATGTAAATACAGTTCAAAATGGTAGGCAGAAGTGTTAATCACCATGCGTGGGAATGAGATCATGAAGCCCGAGGCCATACAGAGAAATAATATCACGTTGTACTTAAAATGACACCTTGGCATATTGGTACGCATAAGGATTAGACCAATTGAAAACCATAGTACACACATCCATGACTTGATTACAAAGTTAAATGTATCAAATAAACATTAAACCATTAAAAGTTTTATGAATCAAAACCCCATTGATATTAATTGAATACTAAATGAGTGGAGGTTTTATTTTTTACTTATGTAACCAAGGCATGTTTAAGACCAAGGGGTTATAAACAAGGAAAACAATCATGTTCATAACAAAATATGACAATTTGACAATAGACCATATGAACAATTATCCTTTGTTAAAAAATCGAAACAAAGTGTGAATTTCAGCAGCAAGTTTTCATGCTTACAGTGATGAAAAAAAAAATCGAAAGGAAGGTATGTAAAAAGCAACAAGTGATAAGTGTCATTGCTCATGACGAGTAATGTAAATTTAGAGACCCTGTGTAGGTAGCTTGTAAAAATAGAAAATATATTATTGCTACCAACATGATTCCATGACCATTTTCACTCACATAGTCTGTTATTCTTGAGACATCCATTTCATCATATTTGAGCTTGTTCCTATAGTATTTTTTGGTTGGTGTACCTGATTAGCTTGGAGCGGGATTGAAGAAGCGGGTTGTCAGGCCTGTGAGAAATTCTCCGAGTGAGAGAATTGTTGGGGATTGATTCCCAAAGGTCCTAAACTGCAGCTACATTGCTCTAAGACTTCTGGTCCAGCCTGGTTTTGAATCCCTAGAAGGGAAGTGGGGCAGCCGAGGGACTGTTGAGAAGAGAAGGGGCACACTTCCTTGGGAAGGACATGCATGTGGGGAATGAGAGGTTGTAGGTTGTTAATTGAGTGAGCACTTGAGATGGAGTCTTTCCTATTGTCCATGAGCCTTAGCCTGGTTAGGAACCCTTTACCCAGGTGGAGTTCAGTCCCAGGTCGGGGGTGACTCACTGTTGAGAGTGATGAAGAGTGTAGTCTAAGGCTGGGAGGTTCATGGACAGTCTGTACACAATTGGTTGCAATATTTCCAAGACAAGTACCAATCATATGATAAAATTATATGTTACATTGTTAATTATGTGCTTATGTTACGGGTTATCATATATGTGATTATAATTGCTTGCATGTTATGGGTATTTCCCTGTATATGCTACATATCTGTGGTTAATGTTATTTCAGTATAAAGTCATATATTATAGAATGTAATTGTTTGTTTATGTTTATATGTAAAGCTTCCACAAGAGTGTTGTATGTATATGTTTAAGTTGCATGTAGCTTGAAGAGAAAATTTATGTGGCATAACTCATTTGATTACTGGGTATGTTACCGTATGTTCCGCAGTAAGAGAACGAAAGTGTTCCCTAGAGTAGCATGGTCCAGCCTATTTAAGTCTGGGGATGTTACCAACTGGTGTCAGAGCATGAGAGATTGTTGTGGAGTGGCATTCCCTAGCCTGTGGGTGGTTGGGGGACGTTACAACAGTCCTTTCTCAATCTTTCCATTTATGGTGGAAACAATGTTCAACCACCATGAACTAACCTCAATAACTGCTTCATCATGATCAAGAAGGCCTGAGTCAGCACTGCATCTGTGGAATTTGGTGAGCTCTACATTCTGCCATCTAGATCTAAGTCAGATGCTTGCGGGGAGGTATGACAGTGGACGTGGCTGCTGATGAAGTGATTGGCATGCTCAGAATGGAATAGAAAATAGGAGATGGCCAAGTGGATAGCCATGGATGGGAAGGGGAGACTGAGAATAGCATTGGGGCCACAAAAGTGGGAGCTGAGGTGTAATGAGACAGAGGTGATGTGGAGCAAGATGGCACAAGTGGCGGGAGATGAGAAAGGGACAGGTGTCAGCGCGACAGTTGTGGAGCAGCCACTTGTTGACCCAGGATAGGGAATTATATACACATGTGCATATCAAGGCTACGAAAAGTGGTTTGAATATTCACCATTTTTGGGCTCGATATGCATCTCTGACTAACACGTCGCTTCTCCGCAAAACCATGGTTTCAAACCCACCCTGCCCTAAAAATTTTAACGTCTGCGCATGTTCAAGCCCCAATATGATCAACGACCATCGATCTAGGGGAGAGGTGATATTTGGGTGTGCAGGCTACTTTTGGTGCCTCCGCCAAACTTTTATCCACTCACTAACTTTGGATTCCTTCCAACTGTGTTTAGATGTAGCGCCACACTGAACCTGTGTGAGGGAAAAAACTACCATCGTAATTGCCTCAGCCTTCTTTGTGCCCTAACAGTTGTTTCCTGCACCTTGGAATAATAACAATAATGTGCTAACACTTAGCATTAAGGTGCAGTTCCTTGTTTGTCCTTATTTTTCTAGATACTTGATTGACAGTTCTACTCAGTAGAGGATCTATTCTCCCAATCTCATACTATCTTACCAGGTGTTGTATTTCCTGCACAACTTTTTCATCCTTAATCAAATTAATGCAAGTATATAAGAAATCCATAAGCTTTCTTACCTCTTTTCCTTCTCTAGGTCAGACAAACTGATCAAATGTCGGAGGCATTCCACATTCTCTTACTTATGTTTGGACCCTAGATGAAGAAGCTTGTTCTCCTACAAATTCTC
Source organism: Picea glauca (assembly GCA_000966675.3). Lineage (NCBI taxonomy): Eukaryota > Viridiplantae > Streptophyta > Pinopsida > Pinales > Pinaceae > Picea > Picea glauca. The sequence continues at coordinate 483,258 of JZKD02S2228320.1, forward strand.
TTCTTGCTTCTTCAAAAGTCTGCTTTTCTTTCCTTGGATCAAACAATTGTGTCTTCTCTGCAGCTCTTTTGATCCATGATCCCTTTGTAGTATTTCCTGGAGTCGCCCTATCTTCTCTTATAGCAGTGCCTCCTCTCATAATAATAATGACTCTGGGATCCTCACCGTGAGGTTCAAATAATATTAGTTGTACTTGCTAGTTTCCACCTCGTCTTTCCTAAATTTTGGCTAATAATAATGGGAAGTCTTCAATAACATGTTCAAATGAGTTACAGTAGTTGCAAGTAGTGCAAGGGTTCTGAAAATCCTTTGCCATATGACCTGGCTAGGCAAAGTTATAGAAAATAATATGACCTCAACCTCGACTTATGCCTCCTCCTCATTCTCTTCCTATGAATCCATCATGAGGGTTGAAGTTTCCTCTTCTTGGGGAATTGAACTGTGCAATGTTTCCTTGTGACTGCATCTCTCCTTGAATACGATATGTATCCCTTGACCTTTCATACATGAGATCATAATCCCTATAGTCCTTCTCATCATGCCCCATAGATTTACTGAATGTGCAATAAAGATTGGTAGATGTCTAGACATATTTCTGCATATAATAACATTCACTAGGGATATGTCTAGCTCTACATACCTCACACTAGGGTAAGGTAGCCTGCTTCAAAGGATTAGGGGCTCTAGAGGCCAAGTATTCATTAAATAGGGGACAATGTTCTTTGTCATGGCCCTCTGATTTACATATGATACACCATATGTCTTATCTTTTCTCCTTTCCTTTATATTTCTTCATGTCTTAAATATGCAAAGATAAACTAGTTAATTAATTGAAGATTTGACTCATACTGGGACTAGATTCTCCTACAGGGGTTGATTCTAGTTTCATGGAAATCTCCAGAACTTCAACCTGCTAAGCAATTTTCTGCTGCATCATAGGAAATCTAATATGTGGTAGGAGGGAAACGATGAATCATTCCTTATTCAGTTCATCTGGAATTTGAAAATTCAAATGGCCTGTCAAGGTCTTAAACCTATGATCAAACTCCCAAACAAGTTCAATTACCCTCTATTTTATTTCCTTCAACTCTGTAATGCACTATGAATCTGACTTAGGTTTCTTGAAATATGCACTCAACGCAGTCTTAATGTCACTCAATGGTTTAGGTTGTGCAGATCCTGAAGCAAAATTCATGTACCAACTTAGAGCGTGGTCCCTCAGGGTAGTACTAAATTGAGCTCTCTTAACAGTCTTGTTGGTGACTTGCTTAATGCTCCATACAGCTTCACATAAGAACCAATGTTGATCAGGATCTTCAGATCCATCTCCTCTAAAGATAGGTAGCCTCATTTCATCTGCCGTGGACTTTCCTTGACTTCTCGATTGAGTATGTACTAAACTATTTGTAACAGTTCTCTGAGTGCTTTGATTACTTAGTTACTCTGGTTACTTTGGCTACTTAATGCTGCTAAAACAACAGGAGGAGTAATAATACTTACTTCGATAGTAGGCACAGTCCCTGAAGTTTATGGTCCTCCTCGACGAAGTTATTCAGTATCTATTTCCTCTACCTTTGCAGACTCTAAATACTCTTCATCCATTAGATTTGCATCTTCTCCACTGTAGAATCCATCATCTCTGTAATTATTCTTAAACATGTTTGTAAGATGAATCTCTTTGAATGATCTCCTGATGTGCATGTGTCCAGCCTCTGTTTCATTGTCGTTGCTTGAATTCTTGAACATTATCTTTAAAATCTGACTGATTACTTTATCTTCAAGATATTCTTCTCATTCAATAGCATCTTGATCTTCAACTTCAAAAAGTGTAGAAACTTTCCTCTAGGTCCCTTAAAGAATATATCTTTGCTTGGCTTTATGACTATACTTTGTCAATAGAAAACTCAGTAATGTACCCTCAAATAGTGCTATCAAACCAGAGATCTACTTCTCTTAAAATGGCGTTATCAACTATCTTGACCTTGTTGATCAACACTGATTTCCAAACCATGGGTGGTCTAGATTTGATTTTAAAATGGGTGTCTGCTAATCTTGTTAACCACTCATATAGCTCCTTATGAACTCCTCCAAAGAAAATCTTGTGTATATCAGTAAATATGTACCTTCCCAACCAATCCTTTGTACTAATTCTAGGGTTCTTGTTATGAGATTTAGCGAAGTCCCTTTCTTGTTATTTTATCCACTTCTAAATATCTATCTTCGATGGAAACCACCTTGACATTCCCTCAAGAAGATCTTGGTCCTGGCAATGAAACCATTTGTTGGCACAAGGGCAAACCCAGGGTTCAACTCTAATAGTGCACCAAAAAACCCTAACTACCGACCCTCTCAGCAAACCTATGAAGTAGATGAAGTCTCACCTGAAGTAGGAATAGGGGGGTTACAAGACACATGTGTCTACAACCAGAGGAAATGCAAAGTGAATCCAAAACGATAACGCAGTTAACCTAGCTTTGCTTAACAATGTTATGTGTACTCCACATAGTTATACCTTTGATCTAACAATCATGAAATAATAGTATAATAGATATCCAATAACACAACATCAACCACAAAGAACAACAAGATTTACATGGTTCACCCTCTCCCTAAGGATACGTCCACAGAACTGTGTTTCTTGATATATTAAATGGAAACAGACAGTTCTATATGCACACTTAGCTGCAAATTTCTTTCTCTCTTTCTCTTTCTCTCCCCTCCTTGTGCACCGAGCTGCAGGGTTGATCTTCTCACCCAGCTAAAGATGTAGAATACAAGAATGCTCTTTCAACAAAACACTTCTCTCTCACACAACAACAATAATCATAATCATTAACCAACCCTCCCGACTCTTTTCGACCTTTATTTATACATTTCATGACTCTTGGACAATGTTAGGCCAAAGCCTAAGTGTCAAAACCCTAGATTCCAAAACCCTAGGTCCCACATAACCTGCATTCTAAGGGATTCTCTAGCATGTTCTTCCTTCTTTTCTGTGAGGTGCTCCAAAGCACCCATTAGTGTCTTCTTCTTCTTACTAGGTTGTCCACAATCCATCTTCTTTGTTGATTTGTCTTTATTGATATTCTCTTTCAAAGACTCACTTTTCCTTGTTTCGCTCCTTCTTTTCTACTTCTTTAACCACTTCGACCCTTCCTTGGTTTGTGTGTCTCTTGCACTCTTTGTACTTCATCTTTCTTCTTCCTTAGTCTTTGCTTTCTTCCTTAATACATTACCAAGGGCCAACAATTCTCATACCAAGGATTTTCTTTACGGCACCCAAATCCCTCATCGAAAATGAATTAGCTAATTTATTCTTGAGCATATGTATATACTACATATTAGACCCTACAACAAGAATCTCATCTACATACAATAGAAAAATAATATAGGTTCCATTTTCTAGATTTTTAAAATGAACACAGTGATCAGAATGATGTTTACTATAACCTTCTTCTATCATAAACCTGTCAAACTTTAGATACCACTTCCTTGGAGATTCCTTTTGGCCATACAATCTCTTCTTCAACCTGCATACCAAATTTCCCTTCCCTTTGACCTCATACCCATGTGGCTGTTGCATATAAATATCTTCCTCCAAATCCCCATGGAGAAAAGATGTTTCTAAATATAATTGTTCAAGATGTAAATATTCTATTGACACAAGACTTAAAATAGTCCTAATTGAAGTCATTTTAATAGAAGGAGAAAATATTTCATCAAAATATATACCTTTCTTTTTTGCAAACCCCTTTGCAACAAGTCTAACCTTGTATCGATTTTTTCCTCCATCTTCTTCTTCAACTTGTAAACCCATTTATTCTATAATTCTCTTTTTCTTGCAGGAAACTGAACCAAATCCCAAGTCTATTTATTTACCATGGAATCCATTTCCTCTTTCATTCCTTGCTCCCACTTATTTTTAGTGTCTACCTGCATTTCCTCTTCATAACATTCTAGTTCACCAAAATCAGTCAACAATAAATAATACAATGAAGGAGAGTATTGTTGAGGGGATCTACTTAACCTAGTAGATCTTCTAACAACACTTGAAGGAGATTGAGGTCCTGTTTCTCTTTTTTTTGTACATTTTGATTTTCTTGTACCTTTGGAATTTATATTTCATTGATCTCATCAAGCATTGTGTATTTTGATTTTTTGTTTTCATGTTTCTTTCCATGCAATTGATCTTTGTACATGACCTTCTCATTGAATATGACAACTCTACTCCTAATTATTTTTTTATTTCCATAATCACATAAGCGATAACAAAAAACATTAACACTGTATCCAATAATGGTACACTTCTTGGATTTTTCCCCAAGCTTTGTTCTATTTTCTTTATCAATATGGAAAAATGCTTCACAACCGAAAGTCTTCAAAAAAGAATAGTTTACCTTTTTACCTTTCCATGCCTCCTCTAGAATTCTACCATCCAAAGAGCTTGAAGGTCCTCTATTTATTAAGTAAACAACAATATCCACAACATTTTCCCAGAACTATAAGGGAAAACCAACATGCAGTCTCATACTCCTTGCATGCTCCATGATTGTCCTGTTCATCCTTTCTGACACACCATTTTCTTATGGTGTTCCTGGAACTGTCTCATCTCTATGAATCCCATGGTATGAATAGTAATCATCAAACGCCTTGCTGCAATATTCACCTCCATTGTCTAATATGAGAAACTTTAACCTTCTTCCTGTCTCATTCTCAACCAAAGATCTCCATTTCTTAAAAGTATCAAAAACAACATATTTTTGTCGAATGCAATAAAATCAAGTTTTTTTAGTTGCATCATCAATAAAAGTAACATAATCATGAGATACACCAAGATATGATACCTGAGTCGGTCCCCATACATCTGTATGCACAATATCTAGCCTTTCACTCTTGTTTTCTTTTCCGACTCTGAGAAATATGACTCTCTTCTATTTTCCATAAACACAATGCTCACAGAAATCCAACTCCATTCGTTTAAGATATGGAAACAAAGTTCTTTTGTGTAGTATCTGCATCCCCTTCTCAATCATGTATCCAAGCCTATGATTGCACAGTGTCGTCTCCACTCTTGTAGAAGCTAAAGAGATAGAAGAGTCAATATTACCAGTACATAAACACAATGTGCCTACCTTCTCTCATTTTGCTATCACCGGTGATCCTTTGGTGACCTTCCACATATTATCTATAAATATGGATATACAACCTTCACTTTACATATTCCCTCATGAAATTAGATTTTTCCTTAGATTTGGAACATTCTTACCTCTTTCAACGACCATTGGTTTCCATTCCTTTGATTTATTTTTACCTTTCCCATTCCAACAATTTTGCATGGTGCATCATCACCCAAATGAACCTATCCAAAATCACCTTGAACATAATCTAGAAAATGTTTCCTATGGGGTGTGCCATGAAATGAAGCCCATGTATCTACTACCCAAGACTCGTAAATATTATCTACAGAAAGAATCAAAGAATCTCGTAACGCATAACCTGTTACATTTTCTTTCTAATTTTTCTCTTGTTGTCCATCTCTTTGTTTCTTTGGAGCTCTGCAGTATTTCTTCATACATCCTTTATTTCCACAATTCCATCACTCTATATTTCCAAGTCTGGATTTAGATCTTCCCTTCCTAGAATTCCTATGGTTCATTGAGCCCTGTCCTTTATCCTTTTGTCTTTCCATGTTCTCCATTTTTAACCCATTACCCGATGTACCACATACGATTTTCCATCGCATTTCCTCACTAATAATAACACCAAAAACATCATAAAATTTTAGAGTGTTTGAACCAGAGGCAAAGTTACTTACATCCATGACCAAGCCATTCTAGCTTTCTGGCAATGAGAACAATATAAGAAGAGCCTTGACCTCATCATCCAAGTTCACTTTTACAAAACTTAGTTGATTAGTAACCATATTAAATTCATTTAAATGATCTGCAACAGCCCCACCTTTCGACATATTCATATTAAATAATTTCTTCGTTAGAAATACATTATTGGACGTCAAGGATTTTCATACAATTTATAAAATCCATCCATCATCTCCTTCGTTGTATTTTCTTTCAAAATATTGAAATCCACCACCGCTGCTAGGCTCAATCGTATCATTCCTAGTGCTTTTCTGTCAAGAACCTCCCATTATTCGCCCTTCATGGTCATTGGATTCTTTGTTATTCCACCCAATGGTAGGAATAGATCCTTCTGATATAAATAATCTTCCATCTACATCTTCCATAACTGGTAGTTTTGGCTGTTAAATTTCTCGAGCCTAAACTTTCCATATTCCACCATTGTTCCCACTCGAACCAAGAACCCTCTTTTCCTGCGATTTACCTTTCGTTTTGATACCAGTTGTTATAAAAATAGGATCGCATAGCGATAAAATAAACAAATGTGTAAATAAAGCACAGAAGATGACACATATATACGTGGTTCACCCAGTGTGGGCTACGTCCACCATAGAAATTTCCAGGTCCTTCCTTTATTATTATCCAACAAATGAAGGGATACAACCTACAACACACCCATTTTAACTTCATCTTCTCTCTCTTACAGTCTCCTCACTCATAATACAATATTCACAATAATACATAGCTGCAATACATTTCCCTCAAAAAAGAGGGTTTCCTTCTAGGGAAAAAAACCCTAACATAACTTCTACCATCAGATCTATGACCTTATAATGAATGATCCATATTTACTATGAAATTACAATATACATTTACAAGGCATTTTTTATTTCAGGGGCTTCACCCCCAAAACCCCATCGGGGAACATCGTCCCTCGAAACCCCCTCAAACCAGCTAAGGGGATGGCCCCCGTGGACCCCGTAGGAGGGGAAAGCCCCCCTTGTACTCCCCCGCGTGGAGCAATGTACATTCTTCCAGGGTGTAAAGTCTTGATGTGTAAGTTTTAAACCTGTGAAGTAAAGAAATGCATATAGATTCTTAAGAAAAACATTAATTAATCAATGTCTCATACACATAGTACATAGAGATTTATACCGGAAACCCTCAACCAGAAAAACCCTTTCTTATATTCATTATATAAAATTTCACCATTCACCATACAATATATACAATGTTTTTAGGTATTCCGTAGATACCAAAACCCTAATCCCTTAATCCGGGATTAATTTAGAAAACCGCTAAAAATAACAAAATCCGCTAAAAATAGCAAAAAGTGCCAGACGCAGATGCAGAGGGATCATCAGACGTAGTTGGATCATTAGACACAGTTGTCAAACCTGACACACCCACACACACACATGCAAATAATATAACATATACCCAACATTCTCCCACTTGTTGTTTTCTTTACATCCAGGGGTCTACAAGGTTATATAGTCAACAATCCAGGGCAGTAATGCCCATTGTTACTCTTTACATTCTCCCACTTGTTGTTTTATTTACATCCAGGGGTCCACAAGGTTATATATTCAACAATCCAGAGCAGCAATGCCCATTGTTACTCTATACCAGGAGAACTTTTCTATGCTCATGGACTTTGTCAATAAATATGCAACATTCTACAAAGTGTCAACCTTTTCCAACAACACCTTATTTTCCTCAACCATGTCTCTCACAAAGTGATACTAAACATCAATATGCTTTTTCTTCGAATGATAACCTGGGTTCTTTGCCAGGAAGATTGCACTCTGACTATCACAATCTAATCTCACTGCTTGTTGTACCAACCCAATACCTGAACACAATCTTTGTAACCATATTTCTTCCTTGATTGCAAGAGTGGATGCCATGTATTCAGCTTCTGTAGTTGAGAGTGCCACTACAGCTTGTCTTTTGCTCGTCCAACTGATTGCTCCTCCAAATAGGTTAAACACATACCCACTTGTAGATCTTCTTCGATTCATATCTCCAGCCCAGTCTGCATCAACAAAGCCATGTATGTCCACCACTCTGTCCAATACGGGTCTTCCTTGGTATCACAATCCATAATTGGTAGTGCTATGCAAATACTTGAAGACCCTCTTTACTGTTGTCCAGTGCTCCTTCCATGGTTTTGACATATACCTGCTCAAAACTCCCACTGCATGTGCAATGTCTGGTCTAGTACAGACCATTGCATACATCAAACTTCCAACTGCACTAGAATATGGAACATGGGACATGTCGTCTTCTTCTTCTTGTGTCTTGGGACACTGATCTGCAGATAACTTTACAACTATAGGAATAGGAACCTTGATTGGTTTACTTCCATGCATATTAAAACTCTGCAATATCGTCTCAACATATTTTCTCTGATTCAACCAGAGTTTCTTGTTTGCACGATCTCTTTTAATTTCCATTCCCAGAATGAAGTTAGCAACACCAAGATCCTTCATGTCAAATTTGGAGGTTAGCTGGGATTTCACCTCCTTGATAACATCCATGTTATTTCCTACCAACAACATTTCATCAACATACAACACTACATAAATGAAGTGATTACCAACCTTCTTGGAATATACACAGTGATCAGTCCTGCTTCTCACAAATCCCAATCCAAGGATGTATGTGTCAAACTTTTGGTACCACATCATAGGTGATTGCTTCAGAACATATAGTGACTTCTTTAGCCTACAGACCCGCTCTTTCTTTCCCTTTACTACAATGCCTTATGACTGCTTCATGTAGATTTCTTCTTCTAGATCCCCATGTAGGAATGTTGTCTTCACATCCATCTATTCCACTTCAAGATCCAAAGTAGCAGCAATAGATAAAATCAATCTAATAGAAGTTAACTTAACAACAAGAGAAAAAATCTCACCAAATTCAATTCCCTCTACCTAGGAATAACCTTTTTTTACTAACCGATCTTTGTATTTCTCCACTTTTCCTTATGCATTAAACTTATTCTTAAACAACCATTTTCTACCAACATATTTTCTTCCAGTTGGCAA
>JZKD02S2228320.1:505309-522591 GCA_000966675.3 Picea glauca
TAGGGAGATTAGTTAGTGTCTGCACCTACCAATTTGTCCGATAACAATTGTTTACCAAATATTCCAAAATGAATATAAACATGGATCTTTGTTGTGCCTCCAGATTTTTTATCCAAACATATTCCTTTTTTTGTTAGCTTAAATCCATGATGCACTTAACCACATGCATACTCATAAGCCTATGTGTATATACCATAGGTATGTTTTGCAGCTCACATACATATTTTTATTAAAATCATTTAACACATGATTGTTCACAATCATTCCCATGCGATCCTCAAAGGAATAATCAGGTTTCCTTTTATCATGACAACAGAGCATCCTTTCTCTCATTTACTCCTCCATCTATTTATACTATCCTTTCCTGGGGGAATGGAACACATTCCTCTCAAATTATCACTTAAAATGAAACTTTCATGACTCTTCATAATAGATTCATCCATGTATCTATGGTATTCATTCAATCTTGGCAAGTGAAATTCTTGCCTTACATTTTACTCATCCAGACAGTCATATTGCACCTTTAGTATACGTATATTCTTACATCATACATGTGCATCACTTTCACATTTAATAACATTCATTCATATCTATTCAGTCTTAATATCAATCCTTATATCCAGCAAACTTATGATGCATTAAATGCATGCACTCAGGCATAAATAAACACAGCTAAACATTCGTCATGCAAGCTCACTGATTGCAACTTTTCCATGTCACTCATACACATGGACATATCAGACTTCCAAATTCTTCTCCCAAAGATCGTGTTTCCATTCTTATGACAAGTCTCATAGAGATACTCAACACTAGGTTTCTCTCTCTACTGATATCTTGCAGTCATTCACATGATATCCACATGGAAAGTTTAACAAACATAGTCATAACTATGTCCCCCTTTCCACACGAAAATAACCAGTAAGAAGGCATTTTTACCTCAACTATTATAAATTTATTCAACAATACAGAAATACCATCTGGGAAATTTCAACAATTCCCAAGGAAACAAGACAGCTTATCAATCTTCTTTTTCATCCCTCAAACCATTTTTTTTTGTTAACAGAGTTTTTTATCAAGGGAATCCTTTTCTAGATTTCATCTCACTATTACTTGAGTATACCAAGCCTTGCATTATATGGATATCATCCACCTCTGGATGTCAAATTGACCCATTGGTCCTCTAGAAGTTTCCCAACACTTCCTTTACGACATTCAGAATCAACATTTCATTAACCATTCTACCTTATCTTCATAAGGAACTATGTACTCAACATCATCAACATTTTACTTATTTTTCCCTAGTCATATCATCACTAACCATATGATCTATCACATCACCATATTTTACATTCAATGACAAACTATAATAAGTATATATTCATGTCATATATATGCTCTATCCTTGTGATATGCACTTTAGCATATCTTCATGAACCAAGCATTATACCCATGCCTGTAGTGTAGATGGGTTCCACTTACTTACCTATTGCATTCTCATGCATAGACCTACCCTTAGCTAATGCGGAATTACACTACTTTAGCACAACCATGAGCATTTGAATTTTCTCATGTCATTCCACTCCTTCCATGACTTTTTTTTTTTTTACAAGGGGGGTTTACCCCAGTAGTAAGTTATTTTCAGTTATGACAGGTCAAGTAGGATAATCTCACCTACTTCCATAAGGTCTCTAGGCATGGAGGATTGTACTCCCAATGCAAAATCCTCTATTTAATCAACACTTTTAATTAATGGAGGCTTCCTTAAGCCCACTTTTAGGAAACTCCTGCCACCTATTCAGTCCATTTTCTTTCTGAACTCAAATATTCCTTAAAACGGGTTTATGCCACTTGCATCCAAGTTTTATTATTAATGCCCCTAGACAAAATCCCACTTTTGTAGGACTGAATATCATTTCTCCAAAGGAATGATATGCTTCTTCTTCCATAGTCTAGAATGATTCAATCTTGTTGGGTAAAATCCCAACTAAATTTTAATTTTTATCCTTCTCCTCAAGGAACTTATGCAGATAATGTTTGAATGGTAGTAATACTCTCAATAGTTTCATATTAGCCTTGGTAAACTAGTCTCATGATTGTTCCCCGGCCCATCCAGATCTATTTTTGAATCATGTTCTTCTAGGTAGGGTAGGGCATGGTTCCCTCTCCCTTAAATTTTTCTAAGAAAGAAAATAATCACTTAACTCTTTCATGAGCCCAAGCAGGCCAAGTGTTGTTTCCCTCTCTGATACCAATTTGAAACACACCCGACCCCTAAATACCCTTTATAGGGATGGGACATAAAAATTTCACTTTATTTATTCATCTTGAATCCTCTCTCTGATACCTCCATTCTCTTCTACTCAACCGTATCTCTCTAACGGTTACTACCAAACCCAAAACCAAGCTTTGGATTGCAATTTATGACCTCCCAAATTTATTTGAGCATTATCTAACATGGGCCACATGGCTCCAACTCATTCATACCATACCCAAGTTCCTACATCCATGGAGGGGGGGGGTTCATCAACCATCCAATCTGAAGGCAAGACATGGTCTTTATTTAACACATGATCTAGAGGGAAGTTCGTCGTTCGATGCTTCGACTCTAAACTTCCCTTCTCTTTTCTACCTGCCTATCCTCTGGAGTCTTGAATTCCTGAAAGGAACCAAAAATATCACCACATGGCTCTGGCCTTTAGGCCTTTCAGGTTATCCTCGATGTTGCACCCCAAACCTCCAGAGTCCCGAATTCCTGAACATCCGGAGGGTACACCCTTGCACATGGTTACATACTAGACGAGGAGGTAAGTACAGGGGGGTCCCGAATAATCCTCCCACCAAGTGGAAAAAATAGGTGAGTGCCAAGGGTAACACATGGTAAGGCAGAGAGGACATGTGGCCCCTACAGTGGGTGACATGTGTCACGTTTTATTAGGAACCTAGGATCTGTGAAACGAATGAATCCAGGTGACACATGGGACATCAAACTTGAGTCCATGTCACTCTCAGTGATGCCAGCATGCCATGTCACCCCACACTGGTAGCCTTCAAAACCCTTTGATCTCACAGTCAAGGTGTATCCATGTAACCCTTGGATCAGCAACCTCCATTACTTTGTAACTTTGGCGTTCAAGTGATCGGTGTTGTGACTTCCTCCTCTCTCCAGGAGTATTCAAAGTTGGGTTGATGATGATCTAGATCTAATGGTCAGGGGAGATTCTGAAGGGTCCCTAGATCTACGGTCCTCGTCACTTTGAAGCCCCGACCTTCGGAGGTTTTAGTGTGATGGTCGCTTCATTCTCCTGAAGAAGGACTTTGTCTAAGTATTGTATGTGGGTCCCTCCACTTGGTGATTGGACGGTTAAGAGGGGTTCTTAACAAAATCCCTAGATCCATGGCTCTCATCACTTCGTAACTTTGGCATTTGTGGATTTTGATTCTATAACATCTTTGTTCTCCTGAAGTGGGACTTCACCAAATTTACCTCAGCATATATCCAATGACCAAGGGGACTCTCGAATACCCTTAGGTCTATGGCTCATGTTACTTTGTGATTGATGAAATGAGCAAGGTTTAACGATGGGGAAGATATATATTCCATGGTTAGGGAGAGCACCAGGCATCGATTAACCTTGTGGGTAACTGTAACCATCGATTTCCTTCAGCCATTTTACAAAGGGTAAGGTCAAACACATTGGAGCTCCGATCTCCAAAATTTCTGATGCCATAAAGGATTAGCTCCCTTTGGGCCTAGCCGAGGGTTCCCAAACCTTGGTCACGTCGGTCCTTAGAAAATTCTTGTGGGATATGCACTAATATCTTAGTCGTGAATTGGTTAAGGATATGGGCATCAGCCCTTGGTAATATGGGTGAAAGGTCTCAAGGAGGTGCCATCCTTCCACCGAGTTTGAACTTAGTTTTCCCACGAATGTAGACTCTTGGGGTTTGTAGAACTTAAGGATTCCAATAAATCCTTCCCCAAAACTCTTGCATACATACATCCCATAAATCTTCTAAATGTTAAGCTGAGGCAATTAGAAACCATTCAATGTAGGGTTTTACAGAGGAATGATAATCATTTCTAATATAAATCAAACACTGCAAATCTTAGTCATGGATACAGAAATTCAAATCATGCATTTCAATTCTAGTGCACATGGTAAATCAAATACTTATATATTACAGTTGATCACCAACCACTGATTGTGGGTGTTCACCTTTCTATCCAACCATAGGCTCAGAGGCATTCATTCTTAGCACTCTGGCCACCCCCGTGCCAATCCATGATATGTTATGACCCAAGGGGGGGCATATATATGGATAAATATATATGATATGACCCCAAGGGGGGGGGCATATATAGGCTTAAATGTACATGTAATGTGTAAATACATATGTTATAGGGTCGGCCTAGTGATAAACAAGCCTCATGTGCAAGTGTGAATAACTATATCTAAGAGATCATGTATTCATTATTAGGAATTGTGAAGTATGAAAGGTATTTGGTTATTTGGAGGGGGTTCCCCTATTATTTAAGGAGTTATTGTGTAACTTATCTATATTGGAATTGTGCTTCACGTTGACATTCTATACATGATGTGTACTTCTGTAATTTTATGATATTTTGAGAATTATGGATCATAACATTTGGTTTTGGATTTTCATTCATGCTCCTTGATGTTTCCTTTGAATGCACATCCATACGTTTTACGATATCAACTAACTTGCTCTTGCTCTCCTTTTCCATGGTCAAATGATGACTCCATATATCAAAGACTTGACTTTTATGATACCAAATGTTATGATCCAAAATGCTCAAAATATCCTAAACTTACATAAGTACACACCATGTAAAGAATGTCAACGTGGAGCACAAGTCCAAGATAGATAATTTACATAATAACTCCTTAAAGAATAGGGAAACCCTTTCCAAATAACCAAATACATTTCATACTTCACAATTCCACATAATGAATACATGATCTCTAATATATAGTTATTCACACATGCACATGAGGCCCCTTTATCACTAGGTTGACCCTATAACATATGTATTTACACATTATATGTACATTTAATCCCATATATTCCCCCCCTTGGGGTCATATTATATACATTTAGCCATATATATTACCCCCTTGGGTCATAACATGATATCACTAGGGAACTTTTGCAGTTTCTCAGAGGTTCTTTCTCTTTCACGACCTTTGCAAGGTTTATCATATGCTCCATCCGCATCAAACTCGGGACCTTTTTCTCAGGTCCTATTTTCTACAATTTCTCAGAGATCCTTTCTATTCTTCTTTCCACTAACCAGAACATCTTAATCTTCTAGTTCTTATTCTTAGTCTAGATATCCTCAAACTCTCTTACTCTTTATTTCTACATATCCTCTGGTCACACACCCCCCTCTTGGTGTGTCTCTTTCTTGTCTCTTTCACATGTATTCTTGCCCACCTTTCTCCTCCTCGGTAAGGTTCTAGACCTATCTTTTTCCTTCTGTCAGAAGAAAACTCGGGTCATTCCAGGCCTGCAAGAAAACTACACCCTATGGTACTTTGGGTTGGCATTCTTATGTCTCCTCAGTCAAACCCTCCATGCTTCCATTCATGGGGGTAGTTTATTTTTCAACCATTGTTCCTTCTTTCATTAACCTATTATTCCTTGGAATATGGATGAAAATTATTATTTCAACAAAGAGAGTTTGGTCATTTTGACAAAATGAACCCTATCTATGGTTGCCTCACTCTTTCCTCTAGTGATATCATGGCCAACACTTCAAGGATTCACCCCCACAGTCATTCATTGGAAATCTAAACAATAATACATTTACATTTTTCACATGCCATAACATGGTAATCATAATTAATGATTAATTACAATTTGGGGGAAACAGGGGTGTTACAGAAGTAGTAGTAAAACCAAGTAAACTCAATGCATGACCCGATCCTTTGTCACACATACTCTCGGGAGAAGAGGCATGAAACTTGGATGATTATTTTTGGTTAATATGGTGGACGAATATTTTATTGATAGTTTACAATTATTAAGTACAAGAATGGCCCCCTCAGACATGATTGTTGCACAAAAAAAGTATTTAGTAGTGAAGTCTGTGGACTACCAATTGATTGTAGGAAGCCTATATAAACTAGGTGCACATGAAATATTGTGACGTTATGTGGTCAAACACGAGAGACCAATTATATTGGCATAAGTGCACAATGGGATAGCAGGAGGAAATTATGTAGGTAAAGCTACTGCGTAGAATATCTTATGTGCATGACTATGGTGGCGTACACTCCATAGGGTTGTAAAGGAATATTCTTAGACATGTGATGTTTGTCAAAGGGTCGGAAATCCCTCTAGAAGGGATGAGATTCCATTGAATCCACAAGTTACATTACAGGTTTTTGATAAGTGGTCCATAGAATTCATTGGATTTATCAACCCACCAGCAAGACGATCCAAGGAAAGATACATTATTACGTCCACAGAGTATCTGACTCGTTGGGTACAAGTCACACCAGTTATGGATTCCAGCACAGAAACTATTGCGCACTTTTTGTTCAAGAACATAGTAACTCAATTTGGGTGTCCAAGAATATTGATGAGTGATCAGGGGACACACTTCATCAATAATACCATAACATCTTTGACTGAATAATTTCAAATTCACCATCAGAAGAGGATGTCATAGCACCCACAAGCCAATGGAACGGTAGAAGCATTCACCAAAATACTAGAGAATGCACTAACAAAAATATGCAACATAGGAAGAGATGACTGAGACTTAAGAGTCCATATTGTATTATGGGCATACATGAAAAGAAATAAGAAATTGACAGCGAAAACACATTTCAAGTTGGTATACAAGAAGGATGCAATAATGCAGATGGATTTTATAACACTGAGCCTATGCATCGCAACTATCATGGACCTTTTGGATTCATGAGAAATACAAGGACAAGTCATTAAAATGTCGTTATAACTAGGCATGATCTGGATGGATCTAGGGAACATCAAAGAAGTTTAAGAAGTGTCCCAGAATGCACAGAAGTATCCTAGGAGGCTCAGAATGGCCTCAACAAGCAAAGAAAGGGAAAAAATCAAAGTTCCCAAAACTTCATTAAAATGGAATGATCGCAAAGAGCGCGTCACAAGATTTTCAACGGCGCAAATGACTCGCCAAACAGAGTTATGGATCAAAAGTTATAAGCAATCAAAGTTTTGGTTAACCCAACCTAGTCAGCAGGGATGAGTCAGCATCCGTATGGATGACGTCAGCATCCGTATAGTCTACATGGAAAGTGCAAAGAGTAAGATGTGTCATGATGACATCATCATGCCATGTGGAAGCACTAGAGGCTGCCACATTTCACTCAAATTCAGGCTTTTCAGGGCACCATGTGGACTAGTGAAAAAGTGCCATGTGGAACCCCCAGGTGATGCCACGTGGCACCACCCATAAGGTGCCACGTGTCCAGGATGACATGGACGGTCTGGTACAGTGGTGATGTCAGCAATCGGGTGGACGAATCAGAGGTTTCCATGTGGCCCAATGGGGAGACGCCATGTGGCACCCCCAAAATGACCAAGGACCCTCCATGACCAAATATTTAAAAAGATATATATTAAAATACCCCGCTAAATGTGGTGGAAATTCCACCAATTTAGTGGAATATTCCTCCACTGCTAAATATAGCCTTCCACCAACTGTGCGCCAGAATCTTGGCCAAATTAAGGAGAGGCGCGCCAAATTGGTTTAACTATTAGCCAAAATAGGGAGGCCCATGGGATTCACCCCCAAGACCTATGTCAACCAATGTGCTAAACATAGCTACACCAACCAATTAGGCTAACGGCCTCATTATGTTTTAACCACCTGGAAAAGTGTATAAAAAGAGGTTTCGGGCCAAGTTTGAGGTAGCGTCTGCATTTGGAACCACACACTAGTGCACAAAGCATGAGGGTGGAGCATGCCTATATGGCCTGTACAGAATCTGTATGGACTGTACGGATTTTGGCACGCAAACCAAGGCAAGGTTGCCTCTTGAGTCCAGAAAGTGCCTGACTCGGATCAAGATGTGGAGACAATATTTTTAGGTAAAATGATGCCACAAACACAGTGGTGATGTTATTTTCTTGATCTGAGAAAAACTTCAACAACTTAATTCCAGAATGAGTCATTTATTGTAGATGCAGTGGCATGGTAACCGAGGTAGAGGTGTCTCTTGGGCTTGAAAGTGTCTGACTCGGATGGAGACGATTTGACAGTCATTTTTGGGTAATTCGATGACGCGAATTCAATGACGATGTATGCTTTTGCAACAGATCTTCATATCAACAAGCTAAGTGTTGGAGAAGCCCATGTAAGCATGCTTTTCATTATGTTGTTTTGTCATTAATTGTTGCAGCATAGCATGCGTGTTATAGGTCTGAAGGAGCAGAGAGAAGCTGCAACAAGATTATCTTATTCCTTCTATCTATTTGTTTCTTATATTCCTTTCACATCAAATCAATCAGTTATATGTGACAGAGAAATTGTGGCACTTGCAAGACAAGTGACCAATGAAATAGTTTTAATTCTCATGGGTTCCGAGATCTTTTGTATGGGCTGCATATTTATGTTTTGGATCTAAGCAGCAGATCTAAGGCTTTTTATGGCTCCATGTTGATGGGGGTCATATTTTATTCTTCATCTTTTTATGTATTGATTATTTGGAAATGATGTCCATGTCAACATCATGGATGCCTCAAGAGTATGAGAACTTGTGAAGTTGATACATTCCTGATCACATTCCGATCTCTTGTTGTTTTCACGGAAGAGGGACTTTGGCCTTACAACTTGTAAAGGAGAGACATCATTACATCGAGAAGAATAAAGTGGTCAAGCTTTGGAGCATGACCCAGAGAGGTAGCCCACTGCAAGGGTGAACTCCATTATCAAGTGAAGTGTCTTATCCATTATGTGTATTATGTTCTTATGTTGTTTTTCCATGAATTTCCGCACATAGGATGTTAAAGGCAAGCATGGCATATTTCACATAAGGAAGACTAAAGAGGTTTTCATTCACTTCTAATTCAAGCACATAAGACTTCAACTTTACCTTTTATTGCAAATCGCTCAAGTAAAATGATCTATTTCTGACCCTTTTGAAGGAGTGACAGAACAACCAATTATTGGAAACTTATCGCTCCAGGGTTCAGATCAAGGCATAAAGCCACCATACAACCAAGTCATAAAGCCATCATAATGACATGGATTAAAATAAAAACAACGTCGATACGTAGGATAGAGGGGAAATACACAACATAAATTCGACAGCATATTTGGCAATAAAGCACCATTAACATGAACACCTATCATGCTAAGGATAGATGCGATAGCGGGGAAGGTGCAATGACCAGTGCACAACTGGAAAAAGAGTATAAAATCCACCAGGTATTCCAAACTTGGGCTATTGTTACTTATAATTACAGGAAACAGAGAGAGCACGGAGCTCGAGCGAAATACAAAGCTACAACAACTTTTAGAGTTGATTTAACTATAGCAATGGCACCACCCAAAGCCACAGGAGCAACAACAACAGTACCAAGAAAGAGTCGCACCAGAGATTTAGCAGTCAAACTAGAGATTGAGAAAACCCCAAATGCATCTTCATCATATCTGAGGTTTCCTTGTGACTACATACTGTCTAGGAAACATGATGCCCCACCAGTCACATTGCAGGAGACTCCATATTATATGTTGGTGACCCCAAACATTTTAGAGGAAGTCATCATTAACGAAGACATGTTGGGAAAGGTACCTCAGTTGAAATATGTAGATCGTGACATTACCAATGTGGCGAAGTTCCCTGAACTTGCACCCCACAAATACCTAGACCTTAAAGTAGATCCAATTACATAGTAGAGCATGCCATTAGGAAAGGTTTGGGCCAAATGATTGGAGACAGAAGGCCTCCTCAACCTGTTCAACATCACACACTTCAGATGCAGAAAAAAATTCAATTCCTATGTTAAAATACTTTGATCTTGCATGCATGAGGGGTACATGTGGTTGGATATGCCAATTTTGATTGACACGGACTTGATAGCAAGAATCACAGGGATTCCAACTTAGGGAAAAGACCCTTATTTGTTATTTTCATATAAAAATACAGAAAGAGCCCAATTAGAGGCTATGAGAGTGAAGTTTTTCATGGTTAGAGGGGTGGGAAGCCTTGATGTGCCAACTATATGTGACCCAACCATTCGAATAGCGACCCAGATGTTATCATGCAAGATGTTATGAAAGTGCAAGAAGGATCAAGTGCCAGCATGGGTAATATATGTGAATGAGCAATGTGTAGAAGGAACTATAATGAGTTGGGCACCATTCTTATTGAAGAAGTTCTTACTGAACTGTGCAAAATCCCAACACAAGGGAATGGATTTTTACTACCATAGCCCCTGATTTTGATTTCCTTCACATCATGGGGAGAGTCGTAGGACACGCAATTTTTAAGGTTGAGAGGGAAGCCATGCGTCATGGCCAAGTACTAGAATTTTTGGTTTTCAACAAACAAGAGGACACAAACTAACAACAATGTAGAATTATTTTTCTATGTTGAAAGAATTTAATAGAGTATATAGAATGCACCACGCATGTCACCACAGTTGATGGAGGTATATGCACCAGTTGTGGGGTTCCACGTAGGAAGGAATCACATGTATATCAAAGCCAAGAAGGATCCAAGGGAGGAGTGGGTCCAAAAAAATTACAAGATCATGGAGGAAGATATCCAGTTGGTCATGTAGGATTGGGAACTATACTGAAAGGTACCAATAGAAGGGAATGTGAAAACGCAGGGGGAGAACACCGAGGCGACACAACACATAGATGTAGACATGGATCCTCGAGGCAATTAGGTAGAGGAGAAAAATCAAGGGAATGGCATGAAGTATGCACCAGAAACAGAACCAACAGACCAACCTTCACAACTCCCACCTAGGATAGGGAAGAAATGGCAGTATTAAAGCATAGGTTCATCTACATGGAAGAAGACAAAGGCCCAAAATCCACCATCCATGTACACACTAATAGAGGATTACATGGATAGGAATGGACACCGACTAATGGATTTTGCAAAGGAAGTCCTCAAAGAGACCTCAAAGAAACCGGAAGACCTACAAATGAAGGTGCAAGACCCATGTTTGAGGCTACAATATTTATTGGAAATAGTCCAATTGGCACCTGCACAAGGATCAAGCATAGCCCAAGAAGGAATAGCAGAGGAAGCATGGACTATTGTATCAGTACAACTAACAACATAGCATAGAGTACTCAATACCACAGTAGAGACAGTTGGGTTATCCAACCCCAAAGCACATGAGAAGCTACAAGGACTAAGTCGCATGGACCTATTCATGTCACAGATTCCCATGGAATTATTTTAGGGTTTTCACATAGGGATCACGCAGGTACAACATCTCTGAGTGAACACAATAGCTAGTGAATTGGAGAAATTAAAAGCAGAGAAGATAGAACTACATAAGAAAAGTGCCACTAAAATATAGGAAAAGTGTGCAGTAGGGCAACGAGTGGAACTTGTAGTGAAAGAGAAGAGTGAGGATAAATGAAAGGTAGAGAAAGCCTTGAAAGAGAAGAGAAAAGTAGAGGTTAGGGCTGAGAAATCCATGAAAAGGAAGGAAGAGGTGGACGCAAAAGTTGACAGAGACTTGAAGGAAAAGGGCAAAGTCTAACGATTTACAGAGAAAATCCAAGCGACATTCCATAACTTATTCAAAGAAGTCCCAGAGGTATCATTGGTCGTCAATTTCATAGTAGAAGAGAAGGTATCCAAGATAAGAGAAGTTATCAAGGGACTTCAACACAGTATCACTGAGCTAGAACTGCACACATTACCAGGGACACCACTAGAAGAAAGGGAGAAAAGATAAAGGACAGTCCATACATTGGTGGAAAAGATTAAAATATTGGAATAGGAATGCATAAAGATGTGAGATGAAGGAACACACATGTGGATAGATATTACTAACAATATATATTTGCAAACACTGGAAGAGAAAATAAGGACTACGCGGGAACAAGTGCATCTAGCCACTGAGTGCATAAATACTCTACCACCAACAGAAAGAATGATAGCACTCCTGTCTAATAGGAAACTATATAGTGTAGTGGAACAACTAAAGGAAGAACAGTGGAATATCACATAGGGATTATGACTACAACAGGAATAATCCCTTGAGGTACTAGAAGAACTAGCTACCATGCAAAGCACTAAGACATTAGTGGTGTAAGACATCGAGGAAAAACTTATCATTTTGAAAATGCAGATGATGTAGGAAATATTGAACAAGGAGGCAGAACTGACAGAAGTAGTACAGGCAGTGAAGGACAACATCCAAAAGTTTACTAAATCATGGAGGAGTGCGACACAACAGGCCTAAGTGGCTCAGGATGAGCCAGTATAGGTGAGTGTTGGGGTCCTATTGGGAAGATAGTTTTTGGAATGGAATAGTGAGAAGAGAAGAGGCACAGGGAAAATATGTAGGAAGGGAAAAGATAGAAGAAGATCAAGAATATAAAGAAAGAAGATAGAGGAAAGAGGAGAAGATGGGGAAAATGAAAGAACAACGACTGCAAAATCTGGGAAAACTAGTCGAGCATGAACTATATCCATCTTATAATGATTTGTCACCAATCGAGCATGAGTGGTATCCAACTCATTATGAGCTAGAAAAACAACCTAAGCATAATTTATAAAACATGTGAGGGATTGGCGAGGTCAAGGGAGGAATAGAGGCATTTGGATTAAAGAACATTGTAAAGAAGTTTCAGGTGTAAAGATAATTATATATTGAACATCCATTGTAGCACAAAGTGCAACCAATATCCTTGAGTATAATAAAGAAGTCGGCCTTTTGTGGACGTAGCCCAGATTTGGGTGAACCACAATAAATATGTGTATAAATGTATGCATGGAGATGCTAATCCATGAATTTTATGTATAATTGTATGCTTAGACATGTTAATTCAAGGATTTAATGAGAATATTTATTTATCTTTGATGTTGTTGATGATATAGTAGTGCGTAGTACCCATGGTTTTATTTTTAATCCCTAAATGGTGTAAATTAATGTGTACATGTATAATTAAGTAAATATATGTATGACAGAGTAGTTTTCCAATCTTTCCTTCACCTTTGCAAAATATTGGTTTCTACAGTCCCCATAAAGATACCTCAGGTGAGACTGCACATGCATGCAAGTGATGCCAATAGGTTCGGTGTCTGTAGGGTTTTTTTGGACTAAGTACCTTGAACCCAGGGTTTTGAACGTACCTATGCACGCACCAACATACCCCGTGACTCCAATCAATAGCTTACATAGGCATTGACCTCTAATGATTGTTGTTGATTTAAATTCAAGGTCCTACTCCTATAAAGAAATCATTTAATTGCCTCGTCTCTCACCCAGTTCCTTCTATAAAAACAAAGATATGACCTCTGGGTGAGGGGTGATCACCTTGGTATGGTTCATCAATACATAAGGTTTGAACCGTTTCATAGATTTATGAACAACAAAATATTACTTGTCTACTAGTGGGTAATTTAGTTCAGCACCTTGTAGTCCATTGCTCATAAATATGATGGGGTACTCATTCCCTTGTTGGTCCTTTTGAGTGAGCATTGTTGCAAGAGAATCGTGAGAAGAAAAAGTGTATACCAAAAATTATTTAGTAAAATTGGAATTTTGCAAAGTAGGTAAAACTACTATGGAGACCTTGATATTCTTGAATGTATTTGTTTCAATAGATGTTCACTTTAATTGGACGTCGTTCTTGATCATCCGCTAAAGAGATTTAGCAATTTTGGAAAAATATTGAACAAATCTTCTTATGAAATTGATTTTTCCAAAAAAAGGACTACAAAGACCTTTTGTTGTCTGGTGGTGGGATTTTCGTAATAGATTTAGCTCATTCAGAGTCCACAGAAATCCCATCATTTGAAATAAAATGCCCCAACAATTTTCCTTGTGAAACAACAAAGTTTATCTTCTTGGGGTTTAAAGAAATATCATATTTTATTCATCTTTCGAATATGTTCTTTAGATGTTTGTGGTGATCATCTCTTTGTTTTGAATAAATAATGATGTCATCAAGATAAATCACCACAATATGACCAATTAGACCTTTGAAATATATTTATGTTTCCCTTTGGAAGGTAGCACCAATGTTTATTAGATCAAAAAGCATCCCATGATATGCATATGCTCCCCAGTTCATCCTGAAAGTGGTCTTTAATCAGTCTAGTTATGCTACAATAACCTGATTGTAACCAAAAAAACCATCAAAAATAAAAAAAACATTTCAGAACCAAAGATGAGTTGTAGGATTTTTTCCATAGGGGGAATTGGATAGTTGTCCTTATCGAATGATCAATTCAAATTTTAGAAATCTATGCAGAATTGGATCTCCCTTGATTTCTTCTTGAAAGGAACCAAATTAGACAACCAGGCTGAGTGATGAACTTTGAAGATGATCTGAGCATCTAGTAATTTCTTTAGTTCCTTTTGAATGAGTGGTTCAAGGGTCAGATTCATTTTCCTCAACTTAATCTAAAATGGCTTGATACCTTCTTTGATAGGGATCACATGTGGACTGATATGTGTGTCATAGGTCTTGAAATCTTCACATGTCCAGAAAAAATACATCACAATATCTCTTGAACAACTGCATGAATGTATGTTTCTCTGTCTCTAAACAAAATTGATCTTATTGATGTATTTGGGTTGTTTAGGGGTCCCTAGATTCACCAAAAAGTGCATCATGGTAGAGTTGTTGGTCTTCAGGTTCACGGGCCTTCTGAACTTAGTTTGCAAATCAAACAATTTTTAAAGTGACAACACATTTTTCAGGATGCAATTATCTATATTCTTACTTTAATCATCCCGGTAGTCCTAAAGATCTTGTTCATGCACTTTGTCATCTATCATTGAGTCCTGGAACACATCGGAGCTGGTAAGGAAATTTATAATTTGAGTATTAGTATTAAATACTCTCCATTTTGTGACATTATCCAATATAGAAGACCTGAAAATTATCTCAATGGAAAAACCGTCATTAGGAGGTATGAACCTAGATGTTTCATTTGCTAAAATGTATGCATCGGTGTTTTGACAACGAGGTATAGAATTAATATTAAACAATTCAAAGTAATATATCAAGTTCCATACCTCATGTTGATAACCTTTCAAGTGAGGAGACGGGTAGTGAATAGTGTTTCTTTCCTATCAAACAATTATATCCAAATCACCAAATAATAGAAGGCATTTTTCCTTAAGGTCGATGGCTTTCTTAAGGCCTTGGACCAAGAATTCATATTCCGTGGTATTGTTGGTGCATTCAAATTCTAAATAGAAGGATATGAGATTTTTATGTTGTTCTAGATCAATAAGGATACATCATGCCCCTGCTTCTTCTTAAGATTTGGAGCCATCAAATAACATCGTCCACATGTTATTATATACATATGGGTTAGTCGCACAAAAACCTATTTCTGTTGATATAGTAAAAACATCATTATGAGTGTGTGGAAGGAGTTTGTATTGTATATCTGATCTAATTGGAGATGACTACACTTCATAACGTCCATGATCAATCTCTAAAAATTAATTTCCCAAAACGATATGGGAGAAGCTAACAAACTCATTTTTACCTTCCAGATCCATTAATGTATGTTTCATATGAGCCTCATTGTTTACCCATATCTAATTTGTCTTACCTTTGTATGGGATTCATAAGTAGGACCAATCCGTAGAGAATTAACCTTGAATCTTAGCATTCCAATACCTACTCAACATTAAACCATTGCTTTCTAGAATATCAACAACAACAATGAAAATAAAATTATGAACCCTAGGATCATATGCAAGTCTAATCATAACATATATAAGTTCACATCTTACCTTAACATCCTACCTATCTAATTGTATGATCCTTGTGGCAGTCAATTATGGGATAACATTATTCTTTGGAAAACTGAGTATGGCATGATGGTAGAGGAGGAACCAGAATCTACTAAACAATTATGTACATTGAAATTAAAATTGTCATATGTAAGTAGAAAAGGAGGAACTTGGGACTTTGAATGTGGGCCTATATTGGTTGCATTTATGGCGGATTTTATTTCAAATTTGTGTTCTTCCTTTGTTTCAACAACTTTAGAAATGTTGTTAGATACAACAATGGTCTTCTTTTGTTAAGCCCTAAATAGTGGCTCATTACCCCTTAATTGGGGCATATTACATTAGTAATGTTATTTTATTTATGTCCACTTTATTCCATTAGTTGTAATTATACCTCCTAGTCTCCCATATATACCAAGGAAACATTTTCATTTGGAATCATCTTGTAATTGTACATTTATGTGGGCATAAGGAGGTTTCCCCCTCAAAGAGGCTTATTATCTTAATTTATCTCTTTTTCAAGGCGTTGATTACTTATTCTGAGGTTTTTCTATGCTATATTGATATTTGGTTCTTAACATATGGTATCAAAGGTTAAGGTCTTGGGGTTTCGCTACTACATCTGAGACACCTTGGAATTTTTTCTATAATTTGTTTTCTACAATGTTTCAAAAGGAATGACTTGGAGGATATTTATTATACAGAGCAAGGTACATTGGGTTACAATTTCATCTCCTGAGGCCTTATACTTTCGGAGATACATCCTGTGCACGATAAGCTTATGGAATCATTCTAAACTGAGTCATTGCAGAATTTTCGCTATAAAAATTTTTCTGTAACATTTCAGACCCTAAAATGTGGAGGATATTTACACAAATTAGTAACGTATCTATAGTACAAATTTCATATTCTGGGTCATCGTACATTTTCAGATACACCCTGTGGAATATAGGGTATCAGACTAGTCCTATTGACTAGTCTCAAGAAGGTGTTCCAGGTAAAGCAATCATAACTTCTTCCTAGAGTATCCAAATTGAGTGAAACTGGTTGCATTGGATAGTGGACAGTCTATATTATTTCTGGTATGAGTTTCAGAATTTTATATCAATCATTTTGTGAGGGGCACGCTATACAAGTGATATCTCATGGAAAGGATAAAAATCAGAAAGTTGTGGGGAAGTTACCATAAATTCCATTTGGCACATCCAATTTTGATTAGACCTATGGCATTAGATAGAAGAAATATTAGAGAACTACAAAAAATAAAGTTTCATACCTAGAAGGGTCGAAACTTTGGAGATACATCAAAA
>JZKD02S2228320.1:544074-566559 GCA_000966675.3 Picea glauca
ATCCACACCCCCACTTGTTAGCACCCCTACTACAGCTGGGGGTAGATGGAAAAAGAAGGAGCCCACCACTCCACTTCCCCCACATGTCCAACCTCCTTTTGCGCTATGCGAGAAATATGGACACCCCACCAACAAGTGCCCATCTCTCCTCGAGTTACGTAATCTCATTCAACTCCCTCGAGCACCACCACCGCTCATCGCTTCCTCCAGTATTGTCACTATCTCCCAGAACACAAGTAGAAAAGGACTGCAAACCAAATTCACATGTGCCATATGTTCAGAATATGGCCATTATGCACACCATTGTCTAGTGTTACCCTAGTTTCGGTAGATGCTAATAGCCATAAGCCAGAGCTTTCAGCAAGAACCCACCCCAACACATGTCACCGACATCCATTATGTCACTTTCTCAGTCAACGAACGTATGCGATGTCCTTGATCTCTATGTGAATCACTTGATCATTTCACATATCAATGTCCTATGGTCATTGACTATAGGCATCACCAACTAGCCCTTATTCAAAATCCTACACCCCCTCCTCCAGTAGAACCAGTGAGTACCCCTACCCCATCACATGATATGGTTCATATCTTTTCAGAGGCACTTCCTAATCCCCCATGGTTCCTAAATGATTTATATGAGGATTTATCCCCAAATCCCCCCAATTCTCCAATTCATTTCCCCATGGAAATTCTATGCTCGACTACCAGTTTCAACCCACAATATCTTGATATTTGGTTTATGTCGAGTGAACCATCACAAACTCCTTATGATACCCCCTCTACATCGTCACCACTAGACAACAACCTCACGGTGATAGTCACCAAAGTCACTCCTTTCGATCCCCCATATTCTCAGCAATTTCACTACGATGAAGACATCCTTGAGGAGTTAACTAAACCTGATTGCCCATGGTACATGCTCCACCATAGAGCGCTTTTTCCTTCACAGGAAGTCTTCAGGCCTCCTAACCAAAACCCCATCTATGTAGTCGAAACCAAATATTTTCTCCAATTAGGGCATATAGATTGGTTCAAAAACCCTATCCCTGCCCTCAACACTTTCGAAGAGGGCAATATGGCCCATATTTCCCCCACCATCAAAATTTATATTTCCATCAAGTCTGGAGTCATAGAGGAAATTACCATTAGTGCCACATGCTCTCCTGAAGAAATCACTACCTACAAATCTCTCTTCCAGGAATACTAGGACATCTTTTCCTGGTCATACATAGAGATGCCCGGCCTTGATCCCTCTATTGTCGAACATTGTATCGACACCTGGCCTGATATCATACATGTCCATCAAAAATAGTGTCTGTTACACCCATCCAAAGCAGCAGCCATCAAGGCCAAAATTGAAAAATTATGCACTGTAGGGTTCATATACCCCATCACATATACGTCATGGGTCTCTAACCCCTTCTCTATTAACAAAAAATAGGGCACTATCTGTGTCTGTACAAACTTCCATGATCTTAATAACGCATGTACCAAAGACAACTTTCCAACACCCTTTATTGACCAAATTATCGATGAATGCGTCGATCACGAGGCTCTATCCTTCATGGACGGTTTCTCTGGCTACAAGCAAATTCAAATCCACCCATCCGATCAGTACAAAACCACATTCACTACCCCCTGGAGCACTTTTGTGTATCGTGTCATGCCTTTCGGCCTCAAGAATGTAGGAACCACTTTCCAACATGCCATGACATACATTTTTCTTGATCTCGCTCAAATAATTCTTGCATACTTGGACGATCTCACCGCTCACTCCAAAAAATGCACTCAACATATTAGTGATTCATGAATCATCTTCCAATGGTGTCATCAGTACAACATATGCTTGAATCCCCTCAAGTGCATGTTCTACATCACTGCTGGCCAACTCCTTGGGTTTCTCGTTTCCTAACGTGGCATTACAGTTGACCCCCTCAATGTTTAAGCCATCACGGAAATTCCCCCACCATGGAATTTACACCAACTATAGAGCATACAAGGCAAAGATAACTTTTTATGTTTCTTTCTCCCCGATTACACCACTCAAGAACATGGTTTCCTTCACCTCTTACATCATGATATCCCATTCCAATGGGACGAACATGACCAAGACACTTTTGATGATCTCAAAATGGCCCTCTCCAATGCCCCATTGATTAGTCCAGCCGACTATAATCATGACTACATCCTCTATATCTCAGCCTCAACTATCTCAATAGCAGGAGTTCTCATCCAACTAGGGGACAATGATCATGAGCATGTCATTTACTACATTCGTAAAAATCTTTCAGGGATACCCCTAAAATTCAACCACGAAGAAAACCTGGCTCTTGCAATTGTCCTCGCAGTCTAGAAATTGCACCATTACATCATTCTTCGAACTACCAAATTCATCGCAGATTCCAACCCAATGCACTACTTTCTCATTCGTCGAAAAATCAATGGAAAATTTTCCTGATGGATCATCATCCTTCAGGAGTAGGACCTCAAATTTTCAACACCCAAGAGAAAGAAAGTCCTCGTCCTCACCGAACTCATTACGGAATTTCCCTCTGATACTACCAATACCCCTGTCAATACCAAATTCCCTGATGAACATCTCTTCTGCATCCCCTCAGATGACCCATGGTATGGTGATCTTCTCATCTACCTCCAAACACAGAAATTTGGAAACCACCTTTCCCAAGATGATCGTCGACGTATTCATCATCAGGCCCCCTACTACCTACTTATCCATGATATCTTATATCAACACGTGGTCGACACTGTAGTCTGCTAATGTTTGACTATCGATGAGGTCGATCGAGTCTTCAACGACTACCATAGTGGCGCTTGTGGGGGCCACCTCTCAGGAATGTCCACCGCTCAAAAAATCATTCACGTCGGTTATTTTTGGCCTACATTATTTCATGATTGCATCAATGTTGTGAAGCGATGTAACAACTATCAGCTTTACGCCAACAAAGCATGAGCACCACATGATCTTCTACACCCATTCATTATTGTTGGCCTCTTTTGCAAATGGGGCATAGACTTCATGACTTACAAGCCTCCATCCAACAATGGGCACAAATATATCATCATGGAAGTCGATTACTTCACCAAGTGGGCTGAAGCCATGCCTACATTTAACAACACTACTGACATCGCAACACGCTTCTTCTTCAACCACGTCATCTCCCACTTTTGCATCCCACTACAGCTAGTCTTTGATCATGGGAAACACTTCGAGAATGAGATCTTTGTCGAACTCTCCTCTTGGTTAGGCTTCTCCCATGAGTTCACCTCCCCATACTACCCTCAGTCCAATGGATAGGTAGATATGGTCAACAAGGTCCTTAAAACCATGTTGCAGTGCACGGTTAACAAACATAAGACCAATTGGTACCATATTTATTTTCCGCGCTCTGGGCTTATCACACAGCAGTGAAAACTACCACTAGTTTCACACCATTTCTTCTAGTCCACGGGGTCGAGGCCACTCTTCCCATCGAGTGTGAAATTCCCACCTTGCGCACTGCTATTGAGCTATTACCTGCCACTGCTCCAATGGAGTAGTGTTTGATGAACTTAGATTCCCTGGATGAAGATCGTCGATCATCATTACAAAAAAATGAGGTAGCCAAAAAACGGTCTAAAGCCACTTTTGATCGCCATGTCAACCTTCTCTCATTCAATGAAGGCGACGTCGTCCTTGCTTACGATATCGCTCACAATACCCTTGGCCATGGAAATTTTGAGTCACTATGGCATGTACCTTACATCATCTAGCATTACCTCACTAAAGGCGCATACATTCTAGCCTCTCCTAAAGGCCACCCTCTCAAAGAACCCATCAACGGGTTTTACTTAAAGAAATTTTACACCTGATCGTAGCCATACTACACTAGGATTTTTCTTTTAGTATGTTTTTTTTGTAGATTTTTTAATCTTCTTTCTCCCATACCTTACGTCTAATCTACCATTTATGTTATTAACAGATGCCTCCTCCATTGGCCTACCACATCAGTTATGCCAATAGAGCTAGCCGTTGGACACAGAATCTCGCTTCGATCGCTTGGGCCCTCTATTCACCCTCACATGAACTACTCCACTCCAGCAGCATATGTTTGGATTCAACAACCAATAACCAAGAAGAGTACATGGTCATCATCGACCTCCTCACTGAGGCCCGCCATCGTCATATTCGTCACCTTAGCACCTTACTAGATTCCCAACTTGTCGTCTGCTAGCTCAACAATGTGTACCGTGTCCGCGATCCCTGCCTCTTTCACAAATATCTGCAAGTTAGACTTTTATCTCGATATTGTGATTCCATTACATTTACACATATTCCCAAACAACTTAATCAAATAGCAGATAACATGGCTAACCTAGTGTTAGATTGGCATTTATCACATCAATTTACAAGTATGCATACATCACACATGAATAATCTGTCATAGCATATAAATTAGATATCATCATAAAAAAACACTAAAAATCATCAACACATGAGAACACCACAAAGATCCCAATATATATATATATATATATATATATATATATATATATATATATATATCAGTCAATGTCTCATCATTTTTTACAAAAAATAATATACAAAATATACCATCTGTAGGTAGGTAAACCATCTTACCCCTATAGATACGAAAATAGTGCCACCTAACCACATACAAAATGGTCTCACCAGCCTATATCGGTACAAAAAATACATAAACACAGAAGAACTCATGGTGCCTCTAGAGCTCCTCCACCTGGCCCTCTCTCTGGAGGAGGGACCCCACCAACTAGGGGTCCYTCAGGTCCCGGAGGCAGTCTCCTAGTCATCGCCACCCTCGCTACAGCTGCTCTCTGAACCATGGTCCGCCATGCCACTGGAACACCCACACATTGTTCCAGGACTCCCTCATCCAGGATCCATGACCACATGCCCTCAGGCACTCCCTATAGTACCGCCTCCAAGCAGAAACAAATATCCTCAAACTCTCCCCTGACCTCTACCAGAGGAGCATGCGATAGCCCTGCACCGGGGTCATCAAAACGGTGTCACTTGATCGCTCTCTCATCATCAGCGAGCCTCACCCTAGTGTCATCACACCGTCATTGCTCTCCTACCCATGACTCTCCCTGTGGAGGTCTCACTGGCCCCTAACGAGCCAATGCCCTAACCAACTCAACCTCATGCCCACACGGTCCCACATCTTCACATACAACAAAAAAATGGTAGCATCAGCATCCATCTATACATAACACACATGCTATACTATCTAAAAATCAAATCATCAACAATCACATCATACCTCTACGGTCGAACACCTTTCATGAGGTAACACCATCTCTGGATCACCCCGGAAGTCCACCCCACAATACGGATACTACAGTATGATTTGCGACATCTGTCGCCACACTTGTGCAGCCTCAGCCGTGAAGTAATGGCCACCCTCCCCACCACCATGATGAACTAGGATCGTCGACCACCACCTCAGTCGTGGCTCTCGCACACTAAGTGCACCCAACAACACTCTAGGGCGCAACATCAACACCCTCTCCAAAAACCATGCAACCAAGATAGACCCAAAGGCAAAATCCCCCGAGTCAGTAATACGACATTGGTCCAGCTGCCCCAACATCTTGGCATGGAGCATCATGCCCTAGGAAAAATTCTCACTGGCCAGTGCCTGATCCATAATCCTCAACTGACCTCCATTAATCCATTGAGTCGCAAGAGACCCATTAAACTCTCACAACCATCGCTTCCACACAACGATGAACAAGGGTTTTCATTGCCCCAATACTCACCATGGAGCCCGACAAGAAGTTCTCCCTCGTATAGTACCTCCGGCCTAAGACAACCAACTACCCATCCCCAGGTACTATGGGCTCCACCAGTAAGGGACTCCCTTAAAAAGGGAGCCCAGTCAGAAAATATATATCCTCCACCATAGTGAAGGCCAACTGCTCACCCCGCACCATAAAGCAATGTAGATCCAGACTCCACATCTGAATCAAGAACTGCAAGAGGTACTCCTCAACCCGTATCAGAGGATACTCAAAGAACTTCAACAACCCACAAGCTACCAAAGTATCACAGACCGTCGGCTCCTCATTGGTCACTGCCTCCCTAAGGAGTGACCCAATCTCTCTCTCTCCAGTGAATCAGCATCATTCAAATGATCACCTGGATCCACATATACAGCCCTTGATCAGCAATCATAACCCATAAAAAACATCAAAATCTCCAAAAAAGATAAGTCTTTACACCCTTCAGCTCTTCCTCATAGGCATGGCTATTTTTTCCCATAGACATGCAAAAATGTGTGTCTTTTCATCCCCCAGTCATGCACTCATGCGTGACTGTCGGCCATAAAGAGGCGCATGCATGTGCCCCTGTCACACATATAGGCACGCATCATAGTGCATCTGTTCACTACACAACTGCACATGCATGTGCAGCTATTAGGGGTATAGGAGCGCATCATAGTGTGCCTTTTCACTACATAGTTGTGCACACATGCGCATCTATTAGGGGTATAGACACGCGTGCATGCGCTGATGTGAATTACACAGACGTGCATGTCATGTGCACCTATTTTCCCCATTAGGGCACCCCTGTGCGTGGATGACCGAATTATAGGTGCACACCCATGCGCGCACATTTCTCGATTGCTCGTGCACTGGGGGGCCCACACCCACAAAACCCCCTGTACGGCCCTCTATACAGGCCCTGAACAAAAACAAAAACTCTAATTCTATGCAGGAGGATACGACAACCAACCTGAAGCTCGTTGATCTTGACTCGTCTACCTCGATCTCCCAAAATCTTCCAATCTCCTCTACAATCGCTCGTCCACTCAATAAGACAGTAGGTACAAATGAGGTAGCATTATGGGCCCTACAGCTATATATAGTCCATTTTTCCAAACTTCCAGACTCATTTTCGGGAGCTCTGGGTGTCCTTTTTTTTATCTGTCTTCAGCCATAGGATCAGGACACCGTCACCTACACCATTCCATTCCCCAAGCCACTTTCCCTCCTCAGCCCCTGGGGGGCATTTTTCTCATCTAACGCTCAGGTATGCATTCTTACATTCACATATTATTGAATAACTGTTATATGATCTTTCTCTTCATATATTGTTCACGTCGGGTATTTGGTTTCCATGTCTGCAGGTACTTGATCCTTCCACATCAACAATATCCTTCCAGGTATATTATCGACACTGGAATGTAGTTATTCCCTCTTAATATCAAAATGCATCTCCCAGACACACCCTACTATCTTTGCCTCTAGGATCCCTATATCCGGCTCTGCAGTACTATCATCTCCACTTCATTTCAGTATTTTCACCCTGTAGCACTCTTCCCCACATGAGTTGTCCCATTCATAGTCCCCTTGGCACTTTAACACTCATGTTGTTTTCACCCTTTAGGGATGGGAGTCCCGATAGTTTTACACATCATCGAGAACTAGCCACATGTCCCTTCTCCTCATTTTTCTAGCCTACCCAATGGACTCTCAGATTACTTCACCATGGTTCTAGTTTTGACTGCACCTCTGCAATATCATTAACCATCCATTTCACCCACCATCAATTTGCCCATCTACCGATTGTCTTCCATATATTTCCCTAATACAGAAACCTGCCTATGGGGCCCCCACCCTCCACTTGTTTTTCAAGCAACTTGCGCCCTCATCAGACCAATCCATCTTACACTGGGGCACCCATTTATGTATTTGCACAGTTATCCCAACTTATTTTTTATTCTTTTGGTAATTGTACAAACCCTTTTTCCGCATTTTCATATCCTTTTGTTGTCACCTTTAGTGACCTTCCTTTCCTCGAAAAAGAAACCCTTGTCGCCCTTGGTTGGGGAATTTTTCACTTCCTAACATCAATGACATTATCCATAAACCCTGAGTATCCTACAACCCATACACCTTTTGATCTCTGTGTTTATCTATTTTGTCATGCCTATGGCACAATTTACCCTCATCTAGTTGTCCCCCTAACATTAGATTCAGTTTCACGATTGCTGCCACTTTACATATCTCCTCAACCAATGGAAGTCTTGAGGCTCACTACTCCTAGACTTCGTCCATGTTACTCATCAGTTCCTAATTTTGTCCGAATTGATTTCATGAAGCCCTCTGCTTTGCGAAGTCACGTATCCCTTTTTGTCGACATCAGCACAGTTTCCAGCAGGGTGACAATATCTTGACTCTCATTACCTTTACAATGAGGAGTCTTGGACAGCACAGAGAGAACCATTATTTCTCTCTGATGCCATTGACCCCCACCACATTCAACTTCAACATTTTCTCATGTTGTGGTGGGTCTTACTTTGCGACTCATGCAGTTGTTTTTTATATTTATCGAAGACCTATGAAAATTATTAGGCCATCCATGCCTACAAATCCTCAACACTTCTTCTAAGTGTCATTGCATCTTTTCAAAGTTTATTCACCATCAGAATCATCCTCTGATATAATCAACATGCCCCTAAGGGAACTGCAGTCATCTACACCGAAACATAGCTTCGGTAATTGTATTACACATTTTTGAGTTACATAACATGAGCATGGGATATGCCCGCCTCATTTGTACACAGTTTTATTTTTTATACCTTGTGAAAGGTTTGGATCCTACAGGTTCCCCTCTCCCTCCAACGGGTCTCTCTTGACACTCTCATTATCGCTCTTACTTACAATGGTACTCTTAGTAGAAGAAACTTTGATGAATTTCGGCTATATATATGCTCCTAAACTCATCCATTAGGGGGCATCTGTTATCACTAAAATGTCATCCGAAAATGGTTACAGGATTCCAGCATCTTCAAACATCTATTAGTTCACCCATGGACCAAAAATGCATTTCCAAAAGGTCCAAAACTATACAACCAATAATAAAATCAGTATGTGCTATG
This sequence comes from Picea glauca, assembly GCA_000966675.3. Lineage (NCBI taxonomy): Eukaryota > Viridiplantae > Streptophyta > Pinopsida > Pinales > Pinaceae > Picea > Picea glauca. The sequence continues at coordinate 553,005 of JZKD02S2228320.1, forward strand.
ACTACACAGGGAACGCACGCACCTGCACCATTCAAAAATGCAAGAAAAGTGCACATGTGCACGATGCATGACTGTGGATGAAAAAAATTATGCACTCCACAGAACGACACATTTATGATATTGGTCAACCTCCCACCTACTTCTGGTTCAACTTCCAAGTCGATTTGACATCCAAATCTCGATTGAATCCGAATGGGTGGCTAGTCAAAGACCTAAGGGTGCCCTAAATGTCTCCTTGTTCACACTAAAAGCTGGTTGAATAATGCCTCAAATTTATGTTATAAAAGGAGGCCATGGGTGCAGTATATTTTCAAGGGAATTCATTTGTATTGTTATGTTGTTGATATTCTCTTAGAGGATCCTCTTTCCTCATCAAGAGCATGCTAACACCATTGCACTCAGTCATTCATATCACCTCTATATTGAATGTGCTTTGGATTCTCTTCACCATTTCATTCTAGTACCTCATTTGTAAGAAGAGCTCAATATTTGGGGGTCCAAGATCCCTCCCTTGGAGGAAGAGGGGACCCAAAGTCTCCCTTTCTCTTCAATTTTTTATTTCCACTAATACAATCTATTCCATTGGTGGCATGAGTCTTGTTTGTTTCTTGTTCTTATGTCCTTATGCATTATAGTTTAATTGTCTTTATCATTCTTAGTTTAATTCTTTGCTTATCCTTTATGTTTTACACTTCTAACTCTTTCCTCTACTACTATCTTGCCTAACTGACCCAACTAGGCTTGTAAGCACCCCTATTTTTCTCATTTAGGTGGAAAAAGAGGTGCAACAGGGTTGGTATACAAAAAATGAATTCATACAAAGGCATGAATCACTGATCTCATATGTTGTGATATTTCGACATGTACTTGTGCTCCTAGAGAACCTTTCAATAGATGTGTATGGAAGGGTCCATCGGTTGACATGAAAAACTCATCTTAGGATATTGATGTGTCATGCACATAATATCCAATAGGTATGATGACATGTGAAAATTTGGAAAAGTCACAAGATCAGTATTCTTCACAATTGTGATAGATTATGTCAAATTTGTTGATAGGATCTCAGCCCAGTTGAATGTTGACCCTTCATCTACACAATAGTTGATTAATGGAATTAGGGACAGGGTGAACATGGAATCATATCGCTCCTTATACATCCTGCAGAGCACTGCCACCATATATTCATAGTTCTTTCTCAGTATTGTGGTGGGATACTCGTCGGATGGCCTGTGCTTGAAATATTTGTCTGGCTTGTACGAGATTCTGAACAGGTCTTTCAGTTTGAGATTTAAACCACCAAGGATTTCCTTATCTAAATTTTGGGTTCACTTTTCCAAGTGATAGTAATTTTCTAGTTCATCTACTCGGAACAAAGCCCTGGGTTCTCCCTAGTGTTGAGTATATATATGTTTTCCAAGTCTACATTCTTGAGAATCCAAGCAATTTCATTCTCACAATGGAGCACTGCAGCATGAATTGCTACCCTTTGTATTCCTAATATCTTAATATTCATGAAAATTTGGAGCTCGTCTTGGTCGTCATATTCTACTAGGAACATCTCTTTTTTCAACATTTGGAATACTTCACCCTATTTGAGTGAGTCTCATCCTTTCTCTAGGAGCCTTGATGTGTCATCATACACTACTCCTAGAGAATTAGTCTCTTCATCTTTCCTACTTCCACCACCACAAGCCTCTTTGGCAGGCTCCTTGCTTGCTATATTCTTTCATGGAATCATTTATGAACCTAAAACACATTAATAATTAGCACAGACAACCAAGTGAGAGAATAAAAACAGAAACCTCAATCCCTGCAGAAATATAAGAAATAAGCATATGAGCAGTGAACGAACATTAAAAGGAAATTTGTCTATGTAAACTTTTGTGTCAGGTACCTAAATAATCTCTTGTGTTAATGTTGGGAGGGACATCATCATCAAAGGATGAAAGTATAAATGCAGACAATATGAAAGTTTAATATTTGGTGAGAAAGAAGTTGAAGAATCCATGTAGGTTAGTGAAGTTAATGTTATCCTGATTATTGGTGAATTTTTTTTGGCTGAAGAAGTTCATGGAAAATACTCCAGTACGCACTAGATCATTTTGTGTAAAGTACGTCGATTACATCGAACAATTTTTTAGTAATACCTTTGGTTATATGGATGGAGTTTGTGGTAATATTGTCAGAATGGATAGGAAGAGTTCGTATTAAGTTATCTAGTGCACTACCGAAATTGATTCTATTAAGTTCTCCAATGAGTGAAAGTGTAAATCAGAGGATTTCATTCAAAATGTGTCGGAATGGACTAGAGTGAAATTTCTTAAGTGTGTTTGTTGGTTGCAGGGGTTTGTGGAAACTCTCTGGATCCACTAGCAAAGTTCATGTCAAATTCTCTAGTTCATGTAAATTCCTCCAGTGAACACTAGCGACAATATTATCAATCCTCTAGTGAACATCGAAGGTGATCATGGAAAGTCCTCCAATGAAGATCAAAGGTGATCGTTTTAATTACTCCTGATAAACTGATGATGATCTTATAAAGTACTCCAAATAAACTGATGATGATTTTATAAAGTACTCTGGTGAATATATTGCACCAAAATTTGGCTAAGTTTTGGTTTGGGAATTGGTCAAGTTAAGAGAGACAGGTATTGATTGAGCTCCAGGGATTTATGCTTTGACGACTTGGTAGTTATGGAAATGGAGCTCCAAAATGGCCTTTCGAAGAATAACATAGGGCTTTGTGGTTTATTTGGATAGGACTTCTTAAGAAACAGGAACAAGGAAAGTTAAGTCTTGTAGTGATTATGGGGGGAGATCACTAGTTATGGTTCCAAGGGTTCAATCCTTATTATGTTCAGTTCTCGGTTCTATTTTTGACAATGGGGTTATGTTGATGCTAGGTGAGTGAAGATTGGCCAAGAACCATGGATGAGGAAAGGTAACATTTTGGACTAACTTTGAGGATGAATAGGGGTTAGGTCACGGGGATCGAGACATGGTTGGGACTAAAGAGAACCATGGTTTGGGTTTCCCATGGAGTGAAGGTGGAAGGAAAAATAGTATAAGTATGAATAAAATGGGTTGTGGTCGAAGGAACAGTAGATATATTACATGTTAGCTCTTAATAAATATGAACCATAACCCTAGAAAATAACATCAATGATGTTATAGAAATATTTTACTCACCCCATGCAACTTACTCAAAAGGCCTTTTCCATTTCCCTATGTGGACTTGAAGTCCCTTTTTTCAATTCCTAGAGCTAAAAAAATTATTTTTCCACATATATGTTTTGTAACAACTATACAGCATGCGTATACACAAGTTGCACCATTACAACTTGTGTACATTAGGTTTTGTACCCAAAATTAAAAAAGGTGTTGGGTTTCCATGTCACATCACAAGATCCATGATCCTTGACCTTCCATATATTGGAAATGTTCTAAATCATCCCTTCAGTTCCATTTGAAGGTTATAAATGGGCCATATCCAAGCTGTGGAAAGAGGGCAATAATTCAACTTTGAGAGAAAATTTACTCTGGAGAAATTATTCACTTCATATTGAGTCTGCATCCCTTTTTCCTTTTAATTATGAACACATTGTTCAACTCCCAAGCTCTTCCCTCTTTGATAGAGAACCTCATTATCTCTCTTATATGAGCTTTCCTTTGGTGGAGGATTGAAGTGGTGGAGGCCCAACTGGAAGGGACTTAGTTTCTCGACTTCGAGACATTCCAACATGAAATTTTTTCTTTCATACACTTATGTTGACCATATTTTAATAGAAATACTCTTTTCTCATCCAATTAATGTCTTGCAAATATTTGAATTGTTATTCCATGGGCATATTTGTTATGAATATTGATGGATTATGCTATTATCTGTGCTAACTTTATATATTATCACCATATTCTTGTGTATCTTTCTTGTTGAGGACAAGTTGCAGTTATATATATTTGAGTCGAGTGCTCAACGGTGGTATTTTTTGAATGTCCGGACGAGGTAGGCTTTTTATCTTGTCTTGTTAGCATCTTTGTTTATATATAATACTTGATATTATAGTTGATTTATGTAGTCATTTCTTCTATTGTGGTTTACCCCATGCCATAGAGTGATTTTCCTTGTAACAGAATTGGTGACCATATTGGGGAGGGAGTCTTCTTTTTGGGGTTTGGAGTGTTTTTCTCCTTTGATTTCTCTTAGTTAGCTTGAGTTTTCTTGTCATCTGATTTCTTGACGTCCTATTTTCATTTTGAGTCTAAGTTTCTTGGCCTTATCCTTAACTTGGAGATGTTTCAATACATATACGTGGGCTTTACCTTGAAATATGTGTACATATGCAAGTTGTCATTCTATAGGGAGCGCACATATGTGGTTTTCTCATGAACAATCGTGTACATCATCCTTGTTTTCTTGATTGCTAAGTTTGGTGTTTGTTGGGTAAGTTTTGATGGTTGTTGAGTCTTCTTGGGTCTCTGTCTTAATTGTTAAGTGTTTGCAAAGTGATAGGAAACCTTTTTTTGGTTGAATTTTCAAGTGATTTTTCTTTCTCATCATATTTTTCATTGGTTGTCCTTGCATCTTGGGCTAGGTGTTTGATTCTTGATATCCTTCTTGGTTTGTCTCTTTTTATAGTAGGGTTTATATATCAAGTTGTTGTTTAGTCCTTGCATTTTCATTTATTTATATTGAAAATACAAAAAATATATACATTTTTCATGTTGACATTTGATCTTTTGGGTTCTTATTATTGATCTTGAAATATGTATGGAAATATTGCATCTTATTTGAAATTGTAGAGTTGAATTTAAAGTTGCATTTTTAACAAGCTTATCATTTATTGAGAATTGAAGTTAGGAATTTGCATTATATTAATATTCATTTATTTTACTTGCTAGGTCATAACATCATCAGTCTCACAGCCACATATTTTAAGTAAACAAGAGCCACTAAAAGTAACACTGATAAATTTAAAATTGATTAGAAACAATTTTATTTTTTAGGGTGCACAAACTAGCTTAAGATTTAGAGACTTGGAATAGGATTTTGTGATTAAACTTCTCCAAGGATATTAAACTCAACATATGTGTCTGACTAAGGGAGTGGTGGAATCCATTGTATAATTGGTGACGTCAGGAGGCTCCACTCACACCAGAGTTAAACACGAGGTCACGCGAAGTTGGTTGAGGAGATATCCCTCTAATACCTTTTTAGCATCAGAGATATTTTGGGGGATCTATTCATATATGGGGGTCTTTCTAGTACCTTTACCTCTCTGAGAGGTGATTCTTTTGAGATTTTGGGCTTTGTTACACTGCCCATATGGTGGACCTGACTTACGATTGTTCGTATGTGCATTGGTTATATCATGGTGGCTTTAGTTTCTTGACATAGGTAGCCACATAGGTTACTTGTAGTAGTTATTATGTAGGTACCCTGAGTTAAATAAGGATCAAACAACACACATCCTTTATGGAGGATTATCTTTCTGGGGAGATCTTACCAATTGCATTGTTAAGCCCACGAGGGCCTTTATAACTGATTATTATACCTCTGATATTTTGAAGGGAGTCTCAAGACCCTCTTGGGTAAGGCATACCTACTTTAGGGAGTGAGGCCCATTTCATCCACTTTATCCTGTTTGTGTGTATATTAGCCTTTTTGTTTATTTTTGGCATGCTCTTTGATTGTTATTTAGCCTTAGGATTTGTTTTTATATCTCAAGTCTTGACTCATCGTGGAGCCAGACCATCTTCCTCGCAGGTCTCCTTGTTTGTTGAAGTTACGACCACATCTTGAGTCTTTTCCTTCTAAAAGGCATAAAGTTATCAAACATGGTACACACACCTCCACCTACCAGAATCATGATCATACAAGTATGAGCATTGAGTCAATTCAGAAATATATTGGGAGTCCTTTGACTCCCATATCTTCAATATTTAATGGAACTCCTTCTATGTCTTCGACCACTACAGTTGTAGTGTCAGAGGTTACCATCATCACTCATGTCTGACCTATAGTAAATACTCAACCTATACTAACAAACCCTTTTGGGTCTCTTTTTAGTTCATCAGGCTACAATACGCATTCCATCCCTTCGGCCTCTAGCCCTTTCTCTTATGGTATGCCAAATTTCACATCGCAATTTTCATCCTCCATTCCAAAATCTAATCTTATCCTAGTATTGGAATTAGGGGCATGTCTCCTACGCATATTCCACTCTCGTTTGGTGGTGATCATATTCCCCAAATGACTCCTACGGCTGGAAGCCTACCTCCTTTTCACCCCAAGTCTAATCCTAGTCTTAATATTCCTAGATGGAGTAATCAACCAGGTGGACAAGTTGTTACTTATGTTTCGTCCTTTACACCTACCTCCTTCACATAGATTCTAACCAACTTGTTTGGCATGAAGAATCCACCTCTATCCTCTATATTTACACCCAGGGGAGGTAATTTTCATACTTTGGGAAACCCCCAACCTGGAGCTACTCCAGCTGAGGGAAATATTTACAACCCTCATCATAACATTCCTAATGGAATGGTGCCCAAGTAACCCCTTATGAATCAGTTTGGAGAGGGGATTTACAATCTCGAACAGGGCCATGGTACATACCAGAACCATGGATCAGACAATATTCCCCAACATCAACCTTTCCCATGATCTTGAGGCCAGATGCCACAACCCCGTCTCCCTTTTCTGACCCTGCTCAATTTTCCATACTTATCAATATTAATGAATGACCCAATGCATCATGACTCGACATGGCCCCCTGTCCCCACCAAGCTTCCTTCGGATATTTTGAAATTTGAGGGTAATACTGGTGAGGACCTTAGTGATCATGTCACTACTTTTTGTCTTTGGTTCTCTTCCAATTCCCTTAATGATGATTCTATTCGATTAATATTATTTCAATGCACCCTCATAGGGGTTGCAGCAAAATGGTACATAAAGCTACTAGGGGGGATGTATGGGAATTTTAATAAGATGGTTTTAGTTTTCCTCAAACACTTCAAATTATCAGTTTGTTATGATGTCGGCATATAACTTATGTCATCCCTCCACTAGGACAAAGCCACCCATATCTCAGATCACATCCAAGAGTGGCATAGACGGAAGAGGTTTATCGAATCCTACATTCCTCCAAAGTTCCTAACGGAATGGTTTCTTAAGTCTTTACTTCCTTATATTTCGAAGGATGTTTCTACATCCAGGGTAACATCTGAAGAGGAAACGATTTTTAAATCCCAGCAATTACATTTCATCTATGATCAGTCTGGGATGTTATACGAAATTCTTCCTGATGCACCAAGGTCAAACTATGAGCCTAGAAAAAAGCATGGGCCTCATTTCAATGGAATTATAGGCTCCGCAAATGTTAAATATATAGAATTTGTGACAAACCATATGAAAGAGTTGTCTTCAATCTAGTATGTAGGAGGAAAAGCTTCATCTGTATCCTCCACTCCCACTCAATCGGCAGATGTGCATTCTGTATAGTCGTCGACCAACCTGAATGGTAACCAGTAACCAGGAGGGAATAAAAATAAAGGACATGGTAAAAATCATAAAGGTAGGAGGAATAATGATAATAAACCCAAGTACAATGCTGAAAATGATATATTGAAGGTTAATGTTGGTGAGGGAAAGAAAGAGAAGTATAAAGTGAAATTCCCTTATAAGCTTTGTACTAATGATCACCTTACCCACTTGTGCCCCAAACTCGAGGAAGTTGCAAGGCTTTGATATCTACTATCCACTGTTTTGACTAACCCTTTTCCTCATAATCATCACATGGCCTAGATATCCTATAATAATGGAAATGCGACGAGTGGGATTCAAAACCCACCAGTGCATGATGGTGACTGTCTATGCATAATATATGGTCCAGTATCAGATTAATGTAGCCACTCGGTCTCACGATTACAGTTCTTCATAGTCTATTCTAGGTCTAGAGTCTCCCCCTCCTCCGAATACACCTTTACAAATTGAAAATCCAGATCCTCCACCTCATATTTTGAAAGGAGTACTCAAACGCTCTACCAAAAACCCTAATCCTAGAGTTGTCCAGAATTACTCTATTGTTGAGAATCTAGGTCACATTGCTTGCATGATGTCAGCTTTGGAGGTACTCCAGACGTGTCCTTCATAGAGGAATGCCTTGTTATCTATGTTAGGATCTCTAGAACCCTGTGGCTCTAAGGTTATCAAGTTTGACACCACGCATGTGAATCCCCGCTTGCCATACTATGTGGCCTTTCAAATCCATGTGGATTACTCTAAGTATACCATCAAACATATTGTTATTAATGAATGCATTACAACATGTGTGATGTCCCTAACCTGTTAGAAATCCATTGGCTCTCCAACCCTCTCTCAATATTCGACTATGTTGACCACATTTGATGGTTTTTCTTCCCAAACCCACGGTATTCTTCCTACATTTATGGTCCATTTAGGTGGAAAGATAGTGAAGGTAGATGTCGAGGTGGTTGATGCACCCCTTGACGATAACTTATTACTAGGGTGTAACTGGACTTATTTTTTTCACAAGGGAAGACCCAGGATTCAACTCTAACATCGCACCAACAAACCCTAACTATTGGCCCTTTTAGAAACACCTACAAAGCAGATGAAGTATCACCTGAAGTAGCAATGGGGGGTTACAGGAAACAGGTATCTACAACTAGGGTAAGTGCAAGATGATTCTAGAGGAACAATGCAAGATAACCTAGATATGCTTAACAGTATTATTCTTATTTCACAAAGTTAGTTATATCTCTTATCTTTAGTAGGGAAAAAAATAATACAATAACAGTATAACAGATAACAAACAACACAGCATCAACCATAAAGAACAACAAGATTTATGTGGCTGTCCCTCTCTCTAGGGTTATGTCCACCGAACTGTGTTTATTGATTGAGTATATGAAAATACACAGTTCTAACTATGCACTTAACTGCAGACTCTCTCCTCTCTTTATATTTCTCTTCTCTCCCTATGCACCCAGTTGCAGAGTAGATCTTTGCACCCAGCGGAAGACCTCAAAATACAATAATATACAAAGATATGACACTTTTACATCTCAATATCACTAACAGCAACAACAAAAACAACCTCTCAACTATTCTAGACCTCTTTTTATACATTCCATGACTCTTATACAACCCTATACTGAAGCCTAGGTGTCAAAACCCTAGGTCCAAAAACCCTAGGTACCAAAACCCTAGGTACCAAAACCCTAAGTCCACATAACTTCACCTTTTAGGAGCTTCGCCGACCTATTCTTCCTTCTTCCCCGGGAGGTGCTCCAAATCACCCATTGATGTCTTCTTCTGCTTACTGACTTGTCCAGGATCCATCTTCCTTTCTACTTTGTCTTCCTAGATCTTCTCTTTCAATAGCTTGCTTTCCTTTACTTCGCTCTTTATTTTCTTCTTCTTTAACCACTTCAACCCCTCCTTGGTTTGTGTGCCTTCCATGCACTTCATACTTTGTCTTTATTCTTCCTTGATCTTCAGTTTTTTCCTTAATATCTGACCAAGGGCCAACAGGCCCCCAACACTCACTTGTGATTCATCCTGAGTCACTACAGGATCAAGCCTCCTATATTAGTTCGACCACAGACCACCCATAGCAGCCTGTGCTTTCTTCTTTGTCCCTCCCTATCATGAGAAGACTGTATTTTTTGTATCTGGTACCCAATTTCAACTACACCTATTACCTAGACCCTTCCTTCTTTGCTTTTACTGAGAGATGTGAGGCAGCTAGTTGTCATAATACAATTTCAACCGACTCCCATTTACTAAACCATCCTTCCATTCTCCATTAGGGGTATTCAACTGCGCAACTCCTCCTTATGTAACATGGGTGACCTCAAATGGCCCAAGACAATGTGTACTAAACTTCCTTGGATGCTTCATGAACTTTTTGTTGTATACAAGTACCAAATATCCTTGTTTAAATGCTTTCCTCTTGATATGTCGGTCATGGTAAGCCTTTTCTAGTTCTTTTTGTACCTATTTATGAAATCCTGCAATGAACCTGTCTTCCTATAGTTCCATCAACTGTGTGATCCTGTCTTGAATAATTTTGGTGTCATCCATTCCTGTAAATGCTACAATTCTTAAGCTAGGAACCAAATATTCCATAGGTACCACTGCTTCCAAGCCATAAACTAACTTAAAGGGAGTCTATGTTGTCATATTTTTGCAAGTAGTTCAATAAGCCCATAACACTGTTGGAATTATCAAATACCAATCATCTATGTTGATACTACAAATCTTAGTCAGTGCTATCTCCAATATCTTATTGAATGCTTCGACTGTACCATTCGCCTTTGGGTGGTATGGTGTGCTCTTCTGATGGTGAACTTCGAACTCCTAGGTCAGGGATTCAATAGTTTTTTTGATGAAGTGTGTGCCTTGATCACTCATAAGGACCTTCGGGCATCCAAATCTGGTTATGACATCCTCAAATACGACTTGCGCAACTATAGTTTCACTACAGTCCTTAACTTCTCTTGTTTCTTCCCATCTGATCAAATATTTTGTAGCAGTGATAATGTATCGACCTCCTGTGCGCTTTCCTGGTGGGTTGATAGGTCCCACAAAGTCATATCCCATTTCTCAAATTCTTGTAAAGTTAGTTGAGGTGCTAAAGGAATCTCATCCCTTTTTGATGACTTCCCTACTCTTTGACATACATCGCAGGCTCTGTAGTATTCCTTAGCATCCTTGTGTAAAGTGGGCCACCAGAAGCCAGCTCTGACAACCCTCTGCATTGTTGAGTTCCCTGCATAGTGTCCTCCTATGATTCCTTCATGTGCTTCTATAAGGATAAATGGTCTTTCTAACTCCATAACACATCTTCTTAAGATCTCATCTGGTCCCATCTTATATAATTGTCCAGCTATAAGCTGAAAATCTGCAGCACAAACTACCAATTGTTTCTTCTGAGTAATTATATACTCACAAGGTGCCATTCCTGTGAAAAATGTTAGCACTCTATAAATTTTGTCCAGCTGATAGACAAACGACAGAGGTAACTATTTCAACCAACTTTAGAGCTAAGGCACGAGCCTACTCAACTCAGAGAGGGTTCTCTCGTGTCACTTGATATTTATTTAGAAACCGATGGCTAGATTTGGTTTGTTTTCGTCATTTTTAATAAAGTTGTTGGAAATGAAGGGGAGGAACACTCAGGGCTATGGAGTCAAAATTATGAAAGTGAATGAAAACAATGACCAGCTAGTAGAACTCTTTAGAGGATAAGGCTAAATGAGGCAATGAATCTGAGTTATATTTGAATTTAAGTAGAATGTAGGAAGATAGAGAAAACAAATAACTGCATCAGAGAATTACTAAAATGAATTTTGAATTAGTTAAGAAGAGAAGTACACAGTTCAAATTGCTTAAGCCAAGAGAGTATCAAGATGAATTATGGGCCTTTAACTTTCCAATTTAAACAGATGAAAATGTAAATGGAATAAAGGATCATAGGAGATACATACAATGAAGGAAAACAAAACTCATATCACCACCATTAGAATATTTTCATAGAGACTTTAAAATATTCTGCATATATATTCAATTCAACTTTAGAAAATTACAATAGAGTTCCAAACAACCAAAAAGGTACTCTTGCACTTATGCCAACATTAATTCATTCAAATTCCCTAGTATTTATACAATTCAATTACAATGGCTAAAACTAAAATGTTTCAACCTCTAAAACTAATTATAGTAATGTCAATTGACAATCTCGATATATGAACTGATTTACAATGATTACTCAAAAGACGTTTCAAAACTAGGAACAAATTTCTCTGACTGCTCATCTTCCTTTATGACATCTGGCATGTCCTGATCTTCTGTTGAACTGGCTGGTTTGGTGACACCTGGAGGTCACTTACCGGTCTCGGGAAAAATTCATTTCGTCTTGCCCAGTTGTACGATTTCCTTCCATTGTGAGTCAGAAGGAATCTCATATTCCATCATATCCTTGATCAAAATCTCTAGGTTAATGAACGTGGTGTGAGACATAATCGGCAAGCCAATCTTCATTGTTTTAAATTGATTCAAAATTTCAAAGTCTATGGCCAAATACTCTACCAGAATTGGGCCTTTCATAATTTCCTCCATAGCTTCAAATTTGGCATGGTCCATCCTACATTGAATGAGGAGAGAATTGCAGTCTTCTTGATTGTATAATGAACCTTTTCCATCCAAAAATGGTGGGAGGCCCTTGACAAACAATTGTTCAAACGTGTCTTTAAACTTTTGTATATTGTGCTCCATTTGCATAGCTTTGTTTTGAACCGATTTGAGCAAGTTGTTCTTGGCGATGATTCTCGTGGCCCAGATGATCAACGCAGTTTTGTCCTTTACCCCAATAGTATGAAGATCAGTAATGAGCACAGAATTCAGCAAATCAATAGCATTCTGGGCCCATTCTGAGGGTTTATTGGCTAATGTTTCATTAACATTACACCTGCTTCGGGTCATGGTAGCCACGATGTCTTTGTCATTTATAAAAGTTATATAAACCCTGAACTTAGCAGCCTCTACAGCAATATCATCCCAGATCACATGTTTAGCTCCTTGTAACAGCGTTTTACCTTTTAACCTCGTTCTCAACTTTCTTACTCTCTCTTGAAAATCTTGATTTTCTCTTTGGAGCAGAGTCATCTTTTCATCTTTTATTTTCATCTCTTGTTTCAGCTTTTCCAAGGCCTCCTTAAGGCTTTTGATTTCCCCTGTCTGTAAACTCACTTGGGACATGGCTTAAACCAATCCATCAATGCTTTATCCAGCTTCTGCATTAGTAGGTATAATGACATCCATATCTGATGTTGCTACTTGTCCTTGTAACCAATTCTCTTTCTCCTTCTCCAGTTGCAACACTTTAGCTTTGTAATTTAGTGCTTCTTGTCTGAATGTCTCTTTCTCTTGCTCTAGAGCAGCTAGCTATGTTGTCTGTGGATGGTCTATGGAGGACATCTTCAGTTTCTTCTTTAGGCTTTGGATCATCTTAGCATTCTCATCTAAATAATCCTTTACTCCTTGAGGGCCTTTAGATTCCAATATTTTGACCTATGTTTACCAGGCCTTACTGGATGCTTTCTCCTACTTCAATTGTCCATCTAATTTGATTTCATGTGTTGTCAATATTGTAAGTTTTAAACCTGTGAAGTAAAGCAGACATAGTTACCAACTTAACGAGAACTCTACAGAGTTCTCGTTTTTTGGGGGGTCAAGTTTTTTACCTTGTTTTTAAAAATGGTGCTACCGGTAGCACCCCCCTCCCTGTTTAGATGGTTTTTTTATATTTTAAATTTTTCGATCCACAATGTTTCCACATTATTTTTTTAAATGCTTGTATTTCATGTATTTTCAATTTTTTTCTATTTTTTTTTATTTTTATTTTTTATTCAACAATGTTTTTAGTAATTTTCCATGCTCCTTTCAATCTTATAAATATTTTTTTCCATTTATTTTTTGAAATTATGTTTTTTCATGTAATTTTGTCTCCTTAATTGATTTATTGTTCCA
>JZKD02S2228320.1:576829-588667 GCA_000966675.3 Picea glauca
TGAGTTATATTTGAATTTAAGTAGAATGTAGGAAGATAGAGAAAACAAATAACTACATCAGAGAATTAATAAAATGAATTTTGAATAAGTTAAGAAGAGAAGTACACAGTTCAAATTGCTTAAGCCAAGAGTCTCAAAACGAATTTTGGGCCTTTATCTTTGCAATTTAAACAGACAAAAATGTAAATGGAATAAAGAATCACAGGAAATACATACAATGAAGGAAGACAAAACTCATATCACCACCATTAGAATCTTTTCATGGAGACTTCAAAAGCTTCTGCATATATATTCAATTCAGCTTCAAAAATTTACAATAGAGTTCGAATCAACCAAAAGGGTTCTCTTGCACTTCTATCAACATTAATTCATTCAAATGCCCTAATATTTATACAATTCGATTACAATGGATGAAATTGAAACGTTTCAACTTTTAAAACTAATTATAGTAATTTCAATAGACAGTCTCGGTATATGAACCAATTTACAATGATTACTCAAAAGACATTTCAAAACTAGGAACAAATTTCTCTAATTGCTCAACTTCATTTACGACATCTGGCTTGTCCTGATCTTCTGTCAAACTTGATGGTTTGGTGACACCTGGAGGTCACTTACTGGTCCCGAGAAAACTACATTTTATCTTGCCTAGTCGTATTATTTCCTTCCATTGCGAGTCAGAAGGAATCCCATAATCCATCATCTCCTTAATCAAATTCTCTAGGTCAATGAACGTGGTGTAGGACATAATTGACAGACCAATCTTCACTGTTTTAAATTGATTCAAAATTTCAAATTATGTGGCCAAATACTCTACCAGACTTGGGCCTTTCAGACTTTCCTCCATAGATTCAAATTTGGAATGGTCCATCCTACACTGAATGAGAAGAGAATTTTAGTCTTTTTGATTGTATAATGAACCTTTGCCATCCCAAAATGGTGGGAGGCCCTTGACAAACAATTGTTCAAACGTGTCTTTAAACTCCTGTATATTGTGCTCCATTTGCATAGCTTTGTTTTGAACCAATTTGAGCAATTTGTGCTTAGTGTTGATTCTCCTAGCCCGGATGATCAACGTAGTTCTATCCTTTACCCAAATAGTCTGAATATCGGTAGTGGGCACAGAATTCAGCAAATCAATAGCGTTATTTGCCCATTCTGAGGGTTTATTGGTTAATGCTTCATTAACAACAGTACACCTACTTCAGGTCATGGTAGCCACGTTGTCTTTTTCATTTATAAAATTCAGATAAACCTTGAACTTAGCATCCTCTACAACAATAGCATCCCAGATCACATGTTTAGCTCCTGGTAACATCGTTTTACCTTTTAACCTCATTCTCAACTTTCTTACTCTCTCTTGCAAATATTGATTTTCTCTTTGGAGCGGAGTCATCTTTTCATCTTTTATTTTCATCTCTTGTTTCATGTTTTCCAAGGCCTCCTTAGGGCTTTTGATTTCCCCTGTCTGTAAACTCACTTGGGACATGGCTTGAACCAATCCATCAGTGCTTGATCCAGCTTCTTCATTAGTAGGTAAAATTACATCCATATCTGATGTTGCTACTTGTCCTTGTAACCAATTCTCTTTCTCCTTTTCCAGCTACAACACTTTAGCTTTGTAATTTAGTGCTTATTGTTTGAACATCTCCTTCTCTTGATCTAGAGCAGCTAGCTATTTTGTCTGTGGATGGTCTATGGAGGACATATTCAATTTCTTCTTTATGCTTTGGATCATATTATCTGTCTCATCTAAAGAAGCCTTTACTCCTTGAGGGCCTTCAGATTCTAATCTTTTGACCTGTGTTTGCCAGGCCTTACTCAATGCTTTCTCCTGCTTCAATTGTCCATCTAATTTGAGTGCATGTGTTGTCAATATTGAAACCCTCAGACCTAAAATTAGGTAGTATGAATATAGCATATCATTGACATTCCTATGGAACTTTACTTTTTCTGGGGCACCAATATCTTCATAATGCACCTTGATTTCAGACACTTTATCATCATCAGCCACTGTTATGTTAAATGTCTTTCTTTCCACATCCCTGAATGAGAGCAGGGAATATTTATGTTGAGATATCTTCTCTACCTCTGGAAATAGGTCTCTTATTTCACTATTGGCCATACTTCCCTTCACAACATATTGTTTGATTAAGTCTTCTTTGGACTGATAAACTTCTCCAGGTTTCTTGCTAAAGATATATTTTTTGCCACTGAAAACCCTCGAGTTTCTTTTGCTCTGTAGCATGATTCTTGTACCATCCTCCTCATTCTTGGTTGAATTTTCCACCATCTCCATGCTCATTTTCTCTTTAGGTTATTCTTATTCTAGGTCCACTACTAGAGCATATGGTGTGATTTTCATTTTCTTGAGAATATTTCCCAGACTACTGGCACCTAGTGCCTTTGAACTACTCCTCTTATTATAAACACTCTCCTTTGGGGCTTTAATAATCAACTTTGGAGAATTTTTTTGTGTCTATACCTGCTGAGGAACAGACTCTATCTGTTGTGTATGATCAAGCTGCAAAGTGATCTCCATATGTGCACAAACTTCCAAATTTCCCAATCTATCAAATTCTTCAACTTGCTCATGTTCGTAGGGGATTTGTCTGCTCATCAGCCTACTCTTAGATATGATCTGGTGTAGGTCATATCTCCTCCCCTGTAATTATGTAAACCCAAATTCACTGAGTTTGTCTTGAATCTAAGGTAAAAAAGACCTGGTCTTTACCATAAAGGGCCCCACCATGAAAGGGAATTTTAAGTTAGATTCCTTATGCATCTTTAGTAAATGATCTGTCTCTGAAATCATCCTTTGTCTGATGAAATATAAGTCAAAGAATCTGGGAGTCAAAAATATTGGTAAAAGGTAAGGTCCTCCTTGATATCCATATACCCAAATCACAGTAGATTGTATGAACAACATCCAATATCCCACCCTGCTCTCTGGATTTGGCTGTAAACATCTTTTCATTTCTTATAGAACCCTTGGGACGGCTGTGTCGAAGATAAGACTGTGCACCCTAGACATGATCTTATGGATAAAAATAAGCATGGTGATCCTCTTACATTTAGTAGTTTTCCCCAAGTAAAAATAAGCATCCATGCGTCCATGAATGAAACCACGGTAGTTTTCCCCAGCCTGCCTTCATATAATTAAACTTTGTGCTATTTCGCTGCCCAATATGGGTCTCAGTCGTTGATCTAGGCCACTTCAAAATCAATGGTCCATCTAGTCCTACCTTTCGCACCTCTGCTATATTTGTCCATATGTCACCAGATGTAGCTCGATCCCCCAAACTATCACGTTTCCACAGCGATGTAGCTTTACACCAAATTTATGAAACTCAGACCCTATATAAAAATTGTTATGATGATAACAGATAGGAACTGGACTATTTCAGTGAAGAGATCATCGAATTTTCTAATGGCCAACAATAGTGCATGTGGTAGTGTATCATCCAAAATATTAGGTTCCTCACCATGTTCTAACCTGGATAAGTGATCGGGTCCTTTATTCATTCTTCCTAGCTTGACCATGATCTCAAAGTCATACTTCTAGAATAATAATAGCCATCTGTATATCCTTCCCCCCAACCCTGGCTTGTTGACTAAGTAATTCAATGCAGAATGATCAGTACACATCTTAAAATTTCCTCCCAACAAGTAGTTTCTAAAGTTCTATAGCGCATATACCATAGCTAAGCCTTTTCTTTCAGTGGTAGTATAATTTGTTTCAGATGTAGAAATCTTCTTGCTAGAAAAGGCTATAGGGTGGTCGATATCTCCTGCTTATGGTTGTGCTAAAAATGCTCCTAATGCAATGGATGAAGCATCAACATGAACATGGAATTCCTTACTCCAATCTGGGAAAACCAAAATAGGCGCAATGACCATTTTCTACTTTAGTGTGTCGAAGCTCTGTTGGCATTCTTCTATCCATGGAAACTTACTATCCTTCTTTAATAGCTTCTCCATAAGTGTTGTTATCTGTTTGTAACCCTTAATGAAATTTCGATAGTATCCAGTGTGTCCCAATGTAGTGTGCTGCTGTTTAACCAAAGTAGGAGGAGGTAGATCAACAATAATAGCAATCTTGGAAGGATCTACCAAGAACCCCTCCTTACACACAATGTGTCCCAGCAATACTCCAAAACGTGAAAATAAAATACACTTCTTCAAGTTCATGGAAATATGACATTGCCTGCACTTGTCCAACATTAGTCTCAAACATTCAATATGATCTTTCAATAGGCTAAAAATGGTCCAATCATCAAAGTATGCTTCCAAAAACTTGTGTAAAAATTCCTTAAATGCTTCGACCAACACCCTGGAAAATATGGATGGTTCATTCTTCAAACCAAAAGGCATCATAGTGTATTGAAAAGAACCCCATTCTATTTCAAATGTAGTCATATGTCTGTCCTCCTTAGAAATTTCGATCTGGTGGTAGCCTAAAACTCCATCTGTGAATGAATAAACTTCTTGCCCTTCGAAATTATCTATAATTTCATCAATAAAAGGTGTAGGAAATAGGTCATGTAAACATCCATCATTCAATTTCCTTAGATCGACACATATTCTAATTTCTCTTGACTTCTTATCTTGGACCACCATAGGGTTGATCCATTCAGATTCTTCAATTGGTTATATGATTCCTGCTTCCAACATTCTATCTAATTCAATCCTAACTTTCTACTTGTACTTGGGATTCAGTCTGTAATGCCTCTGCTTAACAGGCCTTGCATCTAGTTTCAGAGGAATCTTCATTTCTCCCATGGGTCCTTTAATTCCCTTCATGTCTTTGAATTTGGTTGGAAACAAGTCTCGATACTCATGCAATAGTTCTGTAATATTACTAATAGTAGCATCATCCCAATAGTCTCCAACATTTGCCAACTTAGGTTCTTGCTCTGTTCCAATATTAACCTTCTTAATTTTAATAGGTTGCCCAACAAAAGGTAATTCAATCTTTGGCCCCTCTATGTTTCTTTGTCCTTCAATTTCTGAAATTTTCACATTCCTAGGATCATCATCTTCATCAAAATTAATAATATAACAACCCTATAACCTCTAAAAAGGTGCAGTCCATTCATTTTCTTCTTGTTCAAAAGGGAGGTCAGGTGTCTCCTCAAAGACCTTATGTCTTACAATTTGTAAAGACTAATCTATTGTGGGGTACTAAATCTCAAATACGAACATAGCTATAAAGTACTAGGTCATACCATATCAATTTGTAGTGTCTAAGCGTAGTTCTTCTTGAAGATACAAGTTGATAGGAGTGGTATCTAAGGTGTTAGTGAAATTATGTACCCATTGTTATTTAGGAATGTTGCTCGAAGCTTCTTCACAACTTCTCACATAGTCCTTAGGGAAAATCTGACCTATGTATTGAACTTCGCAACCTTCAACTTTGTCTGAAAAGTGCAATGTCAACAAGGTGCGACATTGTACCCACTTTGCGATGTTATTATTATGTGTTCCCCACCATCTATCTGGTGTTTCTTTTAGGGCTTCATCTAGTGCAAACAACCTCTATTGTACTGGTACAATTCCCTAAAATTCAAATAGAAATGTCTCTAAATTATTCAAGCCATCAAATGTAGGAAGATTACTTACTTATGTGCCAATCCAGGGGACTGCCTTGGTCAATCTATCACACCTCCATGTAGAGACTTCATACATTATGTTCTTCCAATTTTCCAATGATTCTTCTAAATATGAAAAGCATGCACTTTCACTTTGCCAACTTAGATTTCCATTTGTTGTAGGATTAATGTAATCATGTTGTCCTGCTGTTAGTTTATAGATGTTTTCTAGTTCATAGGCGTGGTCTTCTTGTCTTATAGATTTTGTGTATCTGTGACCTTCATCAGGGTCAAGAGGTGAAATGACCCTAAGACCATCACCTTAAAATGTCATTCTTCTCTTTTTTAGTTCAACAACAGTCGAATTGTTGAAATCCCAATCAATACCCAACAATGTAGGATAGGGGAAACTATCATCAAACATCTCAATCACTTCGAAGTCTGAAAATTTCCTTACTCGGTCGATGTCCACAGGGACATTCTCTAGTCTTCCAAAGGGGTTCATTGCCTATTGGTTAACCATCCTGAGCCTCATAGGAGAGTAAATCAATTCAAGTTTTCCCATTAATGCCCAAGTCTTCTTCGTCATAACATTTAATTTTGATCCCAGGTTGAGGACCTCATAGTCTATGTTGTAGTATCCAATCTGAGCACTAACGTGCAACTACTTACTTGTACTCCTTTTTCTAGATACTTGATTCACAGCTCTAATCAACAAAGGATATACTCTTCCAATTTCATATTGTCTTACTAGGTGTTGTAGTTCCTGCACAGCTATTTCATCTTTAATCAAGTTAATGAAAGTATACAATAAGTCCACAATCTTTCTTACCTCTTTTCCTTATCTAGGTAGGGCAGACTAATAAAATGTCGAAGGCATTTCACATTCCCTTACTTCTGGTTGTGCTCTAGATGTAGAAGCTTGTTCACCTACAAATTATCTTCTTGCTTCTTCAAAAGTGTGATTTTCTTATCAAACAATGGTGTCTTATCTACATCTCTTATGATCCCTGATCCATCTGTAGTCTTTCCTAGAGTCACCCTATCTTCTCATGTAACAACACCTCCTCTAGTAATAATAGTGACTCTGGGATCCTCACCGCGAGGTTCCATTAATATTAGTTGGAACTGCTAGTTTCAACCTCGTCTTTCCTAAAGTTTAGCTAATAATACTGGACAATATTCAATGACATGGTTGAATGAATTACAGTAGCTACAAGTGGTACGAGGTTCTAACAATCCCTTTCCAAATTACCTGGTTGGGTGCGGTTATAGAAAATAATCTGACCTCAACCTCGACCCATGCATCCTTCTCATCCTCTTCCTTTAAACCCATCGCAAGGGTTGAAGTTTCATCTCCCTGGGGAATTGAACTGCGCAACATTCCCTTCTTTCTGTAATTCTCCTTGAATTCTAAATGCATCCCTTGATCTTTCATGCATGAGATCGTAAGCCCTACAGTCCTTCTCATCATGCCCCACAAATTTGTAAAATGTACAATAAATATTGGTGGGTGTCTGGACATATTTATGCATATAATAACATTCACTAGGGCAATGTTTATTTCTTCATACCTCGCACCATGGTAAAGTAGCCTACTTAAAAGGGTTAGGGGCTCTAGAGGCTAAGTATTGATTAAATAAAGGATAGTGGTCCTTTTCATGGTCCTCTTCTTTACATCTTATGCACCAGACATCTTCTCTTTTCTCTTTTCCTTTGTCCTTCTTCATGTCTTCAACCTGTAAAGATAAACTAGTTAATTGATTTAAAATCTTACTCATACCTAAACTAGATTCTCCTATAGGGGTTGTTTCTAGTTTCATGGCAATCTATAATGCCTCAACCTATGAAGCCACCTTCTATTGCATCATAGGAACTATGATGTGTGGCAGGAGGGCGGAGATGAACCATTCCTTATGTTGTTCATCTGGAATATAAAAACATAAATGGCATGTCAAGGTCTTGAACCTCTGATCAAATTCCCAAAGAGGTTTAGTCACCTTCTGCTTGATTTCCTTCAACTCTGTAATGCACTATGACTCTGAATTAGGCTTCTTGAACTCTGCACTCAACATAGTCTTAATTTCATTCAACGGTTTAGGTTGTACATATCATGTAACAAACTTCATATACCAGCTTAGAGCATGGTCCCTCAAGGTAGTACTAAACTGATCTCTCTTAACAACTTCGTTAGTGACTTGTTTAATGCTCCATACAGCTTTTCATAAGAACCAGTGGTAATCAAGATCCTTAGATCCATCTCCTCTTAAATTGGGTAACCTCATTTCATCTACCATAGATTTTCCTTGATTTTTCGATTGAGTATGTACTAAACTACTTGTAACAGTACTCTGAGTTCTTTGATTACTCTAGTTACTCTAGCTACTCTGATTACTCTATGTTGCTAAAACAACAGGAGGAGTAATAATACTTACTTTGACAGTAGGTATAGTAGGAGGAGTAATAATACTTACTTCGACAATAAGTGCAATCCCTGAAGTTTCTGGTTCTTCTTGGCGAAGTTCCTCAGTCTCTACTTCCTCTGCCCTTGCGAACTATGAATACTCTTCATCCGATCTCCCTGCTTCTTCTCCACTGTAGAAATATTCATCCTAATTTAATGGCTTGTAACTCTTCTTAAATAGGTTCACAAGAGGAACCTTTCTAAATTATCTCCCACTACTTGTGTGTCCAGCCTCTGTGTCACTATCGTTGTCTAAATTCTTGAACATTATCTTTAAAATCCAATTGATTACTATATCTTCAGGATATTCTTCTTACGCAATAGCATCTTAATCTTTAGCTTCAAAAAGTGTAGAAACTTTCCTCTAGGTCCCTTGAATAAATATCTCTCTACTTGGCTATATGATTCCACTCTGTCAATAGCAAATTCATTAATGTATCCTCCAATAGTGCTATCAAACCATATATCCACCACTCTAGACACAGTGTTACCGATTCTCTTGACTTTCTTAATCAATGTTGTTGTCCAAACCACAGGTGGTCTAGATCTGATCTCAAACTAGGTGTCTACTAATCTGGCTAACCACTCATACAACTCCTTGTGAACTCCTACAAAGAAAATATCGTGCACGTCAGTAAAGATGTACATTTCCAACCAGTCTTATGTACTAATTCTAGGATTCTTGTTATGAGCTTTGGAAAATTCCCTTTCTTGTTCTTCTTATATCCACTTCTGAATCTCTATCTACCTTGACATTCCCTCGAGAAGATCTTGATCCTAGAAACAAAACCACTTTTTGGCATAGGGGAAGACCTATGGTTCAACTCTAACAATGCACCAACAAACCCTAACTATTGGCCATTTCGACAACACCTACGAAGCAAATGAAGTCTCACCTAAAGTAGCAATAGGGGGTTTTAGGACACAGGTGTCTACAACCAGGGGAAGTGCAAGATGATTCTAGAGGAACAACGCAAGATAACCTATATATTATCTATAGTATTGTGATTACTTCACGAAGTTAGTTATATATTTTATCTTTAGTAGGGAAAACAACAATATAATAACAGTATAACAGATAGCAGAAAACACAACATCGACCACAAAGAACAACAAGATTTATGTGGTTCACCCTCTCTCTAGGGCTACGTCCACGAAACTGTGTTTATTGATTGAGTAGATTAAAATACACAGTTCTATCTGTGCACTTAACCACAAACTCTCTCCTCTCTTTCTCTTTCTCTTCTCTCCCTGTGCACCCAGCTGTCAAGTAGATATTTTCACCCAACTGAAGACCTCAAAATACAATAATATACCAAGATATGACACTTTTACATCTCATTATCACTAAAAAAAACAAAAACAACCTCTCAACTCTTCTAGACCTATTTTTATACATTCCATGATGCTTAGACAACCCTAGACCGAAGCCTAGATGTCAAAACCCTAGGTCCCAAAACCCTAGGTACCAAAACCCTAGGTCCACATAACTTCACCTTTTAGGAGCTTCACAGAAATGTTCTTCTTTCTTCCCCGCGAGGTGATCCAAAGAACCCATTGATGTCTTCTTCCACTTGTTGACTTTTCCATGATCCATCTTTCTTTCTGCTTTATCTTCCTAGATCTTCTCTTTCAATGGCTTGCTTTCCTTTACTTCGCTCCTTCTTTTCTGCTTCTTTAACCTCTTCGACCTCTCCTAGGTTTGTGTGCCTTCCACACATTTCATACTTTGTCTTTATTCTTCCTTGATCTTCGTTTTCTTCCTTAATATATTACCAAAGGCCAACAATTATGCTATGACTGCAATTGTATCGTTTGTTTTTCATACTTTCTGTTTTTCCCGCAATGGGAAAATTGTGACAATCGATCAGGTGTCCTTTGCACACGCTAGCCCCAATGCATCAGTTTCACCTTCGATCCCCATGATAAAAAATTATCAGCCAACAACCGAGGATATTGGTGTCAAAATGTATTCATCCCTTATGGGTACCTTTGATTTCATGGCACTAATTCATCATATCTATGCCATGTCCCATAGGTTTTCTTCGTCAATGATGTTTGTTCCTTACCACACTTTGTATTTTAATGATCCTTTGACCCTACCTTCCCCAACCTTGTCTTTTGAAGTTTAGACAGATATTGGAATGGCGATTCCACTATTGGTGGAAGAGATAGTGTATCAAGATATTCTTGACTCTACTATCAACCCAAATCCTGTCTCCTCACAGATGGATGAGGAGGATCTTGTTCTCCGGGCCATATGGGCCACTTCATCATCTTGCTCACATGATTTCCTCGATGATACTTTACCTTCGGATGAAGCAATCTTATATTCCATGAGTGGTTCTGATAATCCATGGGATGATATGCATCATCACTCTTACTTCCTCCTAGTTCTTATTAGGATCGAACAAGACAATTTTAGTTCTACTATATACACATGACATTTATGTCAAAGGGAACACGGCATCTCTCGCATTCTTGGTAAAGTTGAAAATGTATGTATCGGTGCGGATTGTTCTCCTGAAGAAATTCATATCTACACTAAGCTCTTCAAAGAATTATGTGATGTATTCACTTGGTCATATGAAGAGATGCTAGGAATCGACCCTCGCATTGTTGAACATGATATTAAAACCTACCTGGATGATAAACATGTTCGACAACAACTTAGAGTTGTTAATCCTAGGAAGGCCCCTGTTATTAAGGAAGAGGTGGAGAAACTGCTTAATGCAAGTTTGATCTACTCGATTCCCTTGACTGAATGGGTATACAATCATGTACTTGTGAATAAGAAGCAAGGAACCATCAATGTGTGTATGGATTTTTGAGACCTAAATAAGTCATTTCCTAAAGACAAATTCCCGACACCTTTCATTGATCATATCCTCGATGAGTGTGTGAGAAGAGAGGTTTTTTCTTTTATGGATGGATTTTCAAGATACAATCGAATTCAGATTAAACCTAAGGATCAACATAAGATGACATTTATTTGTCCTTGGGGTACCTTTGCATACCATAAAATTCCTTTCGGTCTTAAAAACGTCAAAGCTACCTTCCAACGAACCATGACCTTCACTTTTCATGATCAAGCATAGAGTTGAATCCTACTTCGATGATCTTGTTTCTCACTCTCGCAAGAGAGTCGATCACTCTACCCACCTTCGACTAGTTTTTGGGAGATGTCGCTATTATCACATCCATTTAAACCCTCATAAGTGCATATTTTTCATTAGGTCGGGTCATCCTTTAGGATTCTTAGTTTCTAAAACTATGATCATGGTGGATCCTTTAAAGGTTGAGGAAATACTTTGATTTCCTCCCCCATGCAACATTCGTCAGCTTCAAGGTTTACAGGGGAAACCTAATTTCTTACGTTGGCTT
This sequence comes from Picea glauca, assembly GCA_000966675.3. NCBI lineage: Eukaryota > Viridiplantae > Streptophyta > Pinopsida > Pinales > Pinaceae > Picea > Picea glauca. The sequence goes on from JZKD02S2228320.1 coordinate 588,269, forward strand.
ATAGTAAACTATGCCAATATTACTAAGGGTTTCATGCATCTCATAAAGAAGGACACTCAGATTATATGGGATGAGCAAGACCAATAATCCTTCAATGCTCTTAAGAAATAATTAGTATTGATGCATCTATTGAAGCCTCCATACTATAGTAGAGATTACTTGCTTTATATCACCGCATATGAAGGGACTGTTGGTATGGTTTTAGTTCAGGAATATGACAAGCTCCATGAGCACGCCATTTACTATCTTAGTTGAAACTTAGTCGGCCTTGAGCTCAAGTACTCTCATGTTCAGAAGCTAGCTTTGGATTTTGTACATGCGGTTCAAAGATTACGGCACTATATATTGCTTTTCAAAACTACCATAGTTGTTGATGTCAACCCATTTCAATATGTTCTT
>JZKD02S2228320.1:588693-599571 GCA_000966675.3 Picea glauca
GTATAATAAATGGATTGTCATCTTGCAAGAGTTTGATCTCAATTTTTCTTCAGAAAAATCCAATAAATCGTTAGTTTTTGTCAAGTTAATATAGGACTTCCCTTGGTTAGATGAGGACGCTATTCATGTCAATTTATTTGCGGATGAACACATTTTCCTTGTCTCTTTTTTGGACCCCTATTATGGAGACATTCAGATCTATCTTCAAACCTTGAATTTCTCTTAGCATCTTTTGAGAGACGATTAATGGCATATATGGTATCAAGCTAAGAACTACCTTATCGTCAACGACACTTTATATTGATGAAGCATAGATAATATCTTGCATCATTTCTTGACTCACAAGGAGGTTGAGTCTATTCTTAATGACTGTCACAATGGGGCTTGTGGTGGTCATCTATCCGAGCTTGCGATAGCCCAGAAGATATTGCGAGCCGGTTATTTTTGGCCATCTATTTTTAAATATTACATCGAAGCGGTCAAGATGTGTCACCCTTTCCAGGTGTTTACTTGGAATATGCACTCGCATCCATCCCCTCTTCACCTGGTCATCACCATCAGTCCCTTCACCAAGTGGGGGCTGGATTTTGTGGATTGAAACCCAACTTCAGTTGGGGGGAATCAACATATTATCATGTCCATAGACTACTTTACTAAGTGGGTCGAGACCATTCCTATAGTTAAATCTGATGGTAAGACTATTTCATTTTTCGTGTTCAATCAAATTATATCCCGGTTCGGAATCTCGTGTGATATTGTCATTGATCATGGCAGTCACTTTCAAAATGAAATGATGAAAGAATTAGCACTGAAAATGGGGTTTAAACATGGTCTTTATTCCCCTTAATATCCCTAGGAAAATGGACAAGTAGAGACCATGAACAAGTCTCTCAAGACCATTTTGCAGAAAACTTTTAGCTAAAGAAACTCTGACTGACATCTCATGCTTTACCCTGTGCTTTGGGAATACCGAACCTCGATTAAGACTTCCACCAATTTTTCCCCTTTTAAATTAATACACGGTGTGGAGTTGATCCTTCCTATTGAATGTGAAATCTCTTCTCTTAAACTGGCATTTAAGTTCCTACCTGACACTTATGATCTCAAAGAACGCCTCATACACCTAGAGAGCCTAGATGAGCAGCATCGAGATGCCTCTACAGCTATCGAAGTGAATAAACAATGTTTCAAGGTCTAGTATGATAAGTCTAGCTGTCCTCGACAGTACGTTGAGGGTGAATTGGTCCTCTTGTATGACCAAGACAAAGAACTGTTGGGGGTAGGAAAGTTCAACCTCATGTGGTACGGTCCTTATATTGTGCAACGTGTCTTAGAAAAAGGAGCCTACAAATTATAATATTATGAAGGGAATATTTTGGTTGAGCCCAGAAATGGGATTTACTTAAAAAGATATTATGCTTGAGCCCCAAGCTTGGGAATAACTCTTTGTATACTAGTGTATCTTAGTGTATATATCTTTTCCCTTTTGTCATTGGCTTGCTTATCGAGTTTTCCATTGGTTGGTAGATGTCAACGAATTCTTTAGTTTACTTAGGATTCATAGACAATGCTTTTCATCATACATGGAACTTGGCTTCTGTCGCTTGGGTTGTTTACCCACTGGAGGGTCAATTGGTGTCTTTCAGGTGGCAGTTGTCCAAGGCCATCGACGAATAATGTGGTTGAATATAGTGTCGTTATAGATATTTTACGTGAATCCATTTCACATGGTATCTGTTCTTTAGAAGTTCACCCGGGCTCCCAATTTAGTATGTCAATTGAATGGCAATTACAGTTTGTGAGATGTTACTCTACTCTTACGATTCCTATAGGTATGAATTTTGGAACAACATTTTGATTTTATTACTTATAATCACAAACCTAGAAGTTCTAATTATGTATCTAATGCATACGCTAATTATGTTTTAGATTGGCATTTGTCATATAACTAAATTAAAAGAAAACACATTCACCAATGTACACATTGTAATATAATTAAAGACGAAGACCAATGTTTTTATATTTCATTTCTCCAAAAAATATGGTGTTATAGTACAAAATTGGGGCTCACACCCTCAAAATATATATACAGTCGATCGATACAATAACCATGACATATACACCTATGGAACCGGATGTGTGTCATGATAGAATACTATCACATTTGCGAGATGCCAGAATAGTCACACCCACTCATGGGGCATACCCACCACCTGCCACTGCATCACCTCTGGAAAATCCTCTACCTGAACCATGGGTATTATGTGCATCAAATGAGACAAGTTTCGATGCACATTTTGAAGCACTCTCTCCTCATCTCCTCTCAATGGATCATCCCCCCGGTTCCTCCACCGGTGTCATGCGAATCCATTCAGTCGTCACGGACCTACGTTTTCACAACAAAGAATTTTTGTTAGAATACTTGACACCATCCAAAAACATTTGATTTTTTTTTTATTCTCTTTAAAAAACAAAAAAAATGAAATATATTTGAAAATTGTTTCATACATATGTCTCCATAGGCAAAACCTGGTGGTAGTGGCATGTCTGGGTCTTCTTCGAATTTGATCCCTACATAAGGGTATTTCTCCAGTGCTATCACATGTCGGTGCCACCAGAAGAAGAACTCAACATTGTAGGGGGTCGGTACCCTACCACCTCCCAACTATATCATCACCTCGATCCACCATGACATGGCTGGATCGAGCGGTCTATGTGGAATTATCTCGACTCTAGGGCTCAATCTTGGAACCTTCTTGAAGAAAAAACTGCACAAGATAGATGTGAAGCCGGATTTCCTCTTCCTACCCTGTTTTTAGTCTGTCAACTAGCTCTTCATGGTAGAAGGTAGTGAGGTGCACCAATCATATATTGTGGGTCATAAGCACTCCATGGAGTAGAACATTAGTGGCCTTGATGCCTGATGCAACGAGGTCGACACCATAATCCATTTCAACATGAGAATGATGATCTTTAAAATCAGGTTGTTGATCACCTAAATAGGGATTTGGCTCTTTTCTCTGCCTACAACACAATGAGTGGAGATGTAATCGTCTATGTTCATTCCACTCCCATCTCCCCTGGATTTTAGGTTCACTACCTCACCCCCGACGTGACAACCTTGTAATAAAGTAGATATCCTCTACTTCAATTCTCAATGGTTTCCCATCAAGGCTGAAGGTCTCTGTATCTGGATCCCAAATGTTCACCAACATTTGGAGCAGCCTCACTTGATCTGTCATCCCTTTGAGAGCCCAAAAATTATAAATCCCACATATTTTTAATGCTAGTTGGGCCCCTGGATATCTTTCCACTGTAGCATCAACTTCCTCATGCTCTCTTTCCCTTCATTCCAATACTATCCTACAAGAAAAATCCAAGTTTTGAGTCAAATTCCTTTAAAAAAAAAAATTTACGGACTTGTACACGAGATTTAGTTTACACAGTTGCGTATAGGGTTGCATATATGCAGTCTATTTTGATAACAGTCATGTATAGGGTTGCGTATATGTGACCCAATGATATACAGTCTATGTACAGCCTAATTCCTAATTTGCGCATTAAAATACTCAAAAAGTGAGACCTAATTTCAAATTCTAATCCACTGGAAATGAAGAGGAGGGAAACAATACTTACTTGGTCCAAATGGTTGTCAATTCCATCGCTCGTAGCTCCTACAATAGACACTTGAAGTTCATGAAAAATTTGGTCCAAAATGCACTATTTGGGTGAAAATGTGAAATGGTATGGTAAAATTGGTTATTTTTACTATTTATAGAAAAAATTTACCCACTTTACATAGTTTTTGCTAATATTTTGGCCTAGAGGACTAATAGTGCAGTGGAAGGACTTGGTTTTGGTGGTTTTATCCAAGGATTCTTGTGGTTTCTAGCATTGTTTCACCCGTTCATTAGTATGGAAGGTATAATTTCTTTGACCAGCAAACATGATAGGTCGTCACTCCATTTTTCACACTTGCATTATCCTCTGACTGTGATTCACATGCCTTAGGCATGAACCCATTTGTTAGTAACATTAAACCTCCTTACTGCTACTAGAAGTATCATTAGTGAATGGTAGAGGCTTACCAAACATGGGTGCCCTAGTTAAAACCTCTATGCTATCTAGTGCCCATGCAAAGATTATTCCATAAATATGGGAGTCATTTATAGTTCCAATATGACTTTGCATTCAAGCCTCATATTCTTACTCATAAGCATGCTAAAATATACCTATGGGACTCCCATGAGTCTTGTTTAATGTCTTTTCTGACTCTCTCAAAAATCAAAAATATTGTCGAGTGAACTTGTCTCTTTCACACTCGTAAATTGGATTTGAAAGGACGTCTATTTGGTGAAAGTTTAACCCTTTTTCGGACCAAGTAGACTAATTTCAAAAAAGGAATACTCTAGTCACTAATTGCTAGAAGAGTTCCCCTGGGTATTTTTTTATACTTTTTCGGGCCTAGGGGAATAAATTTACGAAAAAGGACATTCTTTGGAGTCAAGTTGGAATTGTGCCTCATTCTCTTGCTTGCGGTATCGAGCCTATTGCCGGTTCCCTCTTTCACATTATAATCCTATTATCTCATCAATTTGCATCATCAGCCAAGGAAAGCCTTGTTTATATCCTTTGTAGCTTAACACCTTGTACCCTACGAGGAAACATTCCCCCGAGTGTCCATATCTTGCATGCACCTCCTTGCATTGATCATAGGTATGTTCCACTACTAGAACCAGCTCCTTACTCGCAAGACTTGCTTCCTCCTCTATATCATAACATTCATTTTTCTATGAAAAAACCAAAAAAAGATGAGCGGGAAAAGAATATTATCTCATGTTGGCAGTAGTCGTGTCTTATTTGAATAGAGCATAAACTTTTGAGTCCACTTGTCATCCGAATTTTGGGTTTAGAATGACCTTAGGAAGTTGACCTCATTACTTAGATTTTACTCCTCTAACTGGTTACTCTTCTAGTCCCTATGGAGATTTTGATTGGTGGCTCCTGCATCACAAAGTTTCATCATTGATTCTATGCTTCTAGATTCCTCCATGTTTCTCATGCTCGTGTTAAAAGGATGTCTATAAGCTTGTGTTGTCCATTTCTCATAAATATTGACTTTGCATGTTGGCCATACACTCAATGTGTCTCAAAGTTACATGAATTTGTTGTCCTACCATGCAACTTGGTCCTACTTTCATTATGGTTAGGTAACCTTGAACCCAACAATTGACACCTCCTCATTGGCCACTGAATGAGGGGTTTCTCTTGTGTTCAACGGAAATAAATATATTCACACATTGGGATTCATGCAGTTTCTTGGATGTTATTAGACTTATTGGTGGTTTCCTCTCCTTTTTCAACAAGTTTCATTATTGGTTGCTATTCAGAGGGTTGTTTTTGTGCACTTCTTACATCTGGTGCATGTGAAAGATGCACAGGGTCATTGGTTCATGAACATGTTCTTCATTCAAATTATCAATCTACTTCTTTATACCTCATGTTGAATAATGAGATATTCCTTAATACTCACCTTTTAGTGGGTCTCCTTCCATCGACTTCATATCATCTATTCTAGAAACGAGGCCTAGGGTCCTATGAGTATGTAGAGGCTTGAAGTCATCAGTGGCAAGTTCTCTCGCCATCGAAATTTGGCAATACATCAATGTCTCATGATCGATGGATTCTTCAAGTGTTTGACCTCAACTCCTTTATTCACACTCGTAAGAATTTACTTAGTGCCTTGATACCTACTTTCATTATTGGTAGGTTGTCTCACGTTTTTTAATGGTATACCTTAATGACCGATAATCAAACAAAGTCTCATTGTGGTTGAACTCAACTCCTTTATTCACATGATATAGAATTTCACCTTTGGTGGATCATGTAGAAGACTTGAAGACATCAATTCATAGTCATAACTTTCCTAAGTTGTTGTCATCATTCATTGGACCAGTACCTATATGACTTCAGTGATCATGGCAGATCAGATTGTACTTGATTGTATACAGATATCTTCATATTGATTTTGAGACTAGTTTTCACTGGGCCTTGTTCGTGACTCTGATAGCCTATGGTATGTATCAACCTTTGTATTTCCTATTCATGGTAATGAACAACTATCTGGTATATTTCCAGATGGATCTGTAGTGTAATTCAAATTGCAAGCCATGTGTACAAAGTCATTATGGATTGTAATATTCTTACGAGAAACTAGTTCGTCCAACTGGGTCTCCATTACTCCACTTATGGGAATTATAATGTATTTTGGCCATCGCAATTACTCCTCTAACCTCACACATTAGGGGGGCATCTTTTATAGCAAGATTTACCTCACCCCATGCAAATTGATCAGAAGGCCTTTTCCATTTCCCTATGCAGACTTGAAGTCCCTTTTTGTAATTCATAGAGATAAAAACATATTTTTCCACGTATATGCGCCCTGATAGCTATACAACATGCATATATGAAGGTTGCATCATTATAGCTCATGTACATCAGTTTTTTCACCCAAAATTAAAAACGGTATCGGGTTTCCATGTCAAGTAACAAGATCCATGATCCTTGACCTTCCATATACTAGAAACATTCTGAATCAGCCCTTCAGTTCCATTTGAAGGCTATAAATGGGCCATATCCAAGTTGTGGAAAGAAGAGAAGAATTCAACTTTGAGAGGAAAGTTACTATGGATAAATTATTAACTTCATATTGAGTCTGCATCCCTTTGTCCTTTTAAGCTTGAACACGTTGTTCAACCCCCAATCTCTTCCCTCTTTTATGGAGAACCTCATTGTATCTCTTATATGAGCTTGCCTTAGGTGGAGGATTGAAGTGGTGGAGGCCCAGCTAGAAGGGACTTAGTTTCTCAGTTCTGAGACGTGTTGACACTGAATTTTTTCATTCATACACTTATGTTGATCATATGTAATAGAAATACTCTTTTCTCGTCCAATTAATGTCTTGCAAATATTTGAATTGTTATTCCATGGGCATATTTGTTATGAATATTGATGGATTATGATACTATATGTGCTAACTTTATATATTATCACCATATTCTTTTGTATCTTGGTTGTTGAGGACAAGTTTCAGGTATATAACTTTGAGTCGAGTGCTCAATGGTGGTCTTCTTCTAACGTTTGGACAAGGTAGACTCATTATGTTGTCTTGTTAGCATCTGTGTTTATATAGCATACTTGAGATTAGAGTTGATTTATGTAGTCATTCCATCTGTTGTTGTTTACCCCATTCCATAGAGTTATTTTCCTCGTAACAAGTGCAAATAGTGAAGATGGTTTTAGGGATTACTTTGTGTTTGTTATGATTCGTTGACATAGAGGGTAGCTCGAGGATGAAAAAATCTCATTCTCACAACAATTTGTTGGCAGGATGACTTTGATGTTTCTATTTCTTTCTTGGAGATAGTAACAATTATCAAAAGAGGGAAAAGAACTCTTTTTATAGCATGGGTACATGGTTCGCAGTTAGTAGAGCATTAAGTTATTTACCAGAGGTGATTATTGGAAGAGTTCAGGGTACACTAAAGGAGATGATGGGAAGTCCTCTAGTATGGAACATAAGTGTTAACAGGAAGTGATTCGTTCTAGTGCTTAAGGTATCGGAGGGATTTCAGGGAAATCCTCAAGTTCAATCGGTGGAGTTCATAAGAACTCCTCGTATTCAAATTGTGGAGTTCATAATAACTCCTCTGGTTGAATTAGAGAAGTTAACATTATCTTTGTTGATTTTCAATCATGTGTTTTGGTAGACTTCGAGGAAAGTCCTTCGATGCACCATAGAAATTTAAGGGAACTCCTTTTGTATGTACAGGAGGAGTTGCGATGAACTCATCCAATAACCAAAAGAAAAATTCTCACAAATTTGTCTAAGTATAAAAACAAAGAATTGAACTAAATATATCTTGACGCGTTAAGAAAATTGACTAGAGAGTGATTTAAAAGGACCAAATACAATGGTAGCTCTTCAAGGTGAAAAGGAGGGGTCCCATTTTCTTGGGGAGGAATGTCTTTTCAACCAAGACTCCAAGAAAAAGGGAGGTTGTGATGCCTGGCATAACATATAAATTGAATTCTAATGAAATTTCTTTCAAAAGAGACTTGATATAAATCAACCTTTCCCACTGTAAGTCTATTCCAATATATTTTAAACATCAAATACAATTGAGAAGTGTTCCAAAATTTCTCCCTATGCTAGTAGTGATGGTTTTTGAATTGTTGTTAGAACCACCATTCCAAACAACTTCCAACTAATGTTTATCACCTACGACTCATCCTGGAAGAGAAACATGAATGGATATCAGAGATCAAATATAACATAGTGTTTCTTTAATTGAAATCTACATCCTACATAAATAAAGAACAAAGAGGGTCAGAGACACATCATAAGTCTTATGTGCTCTTCCTAAACTATATATCTTAATAGGATAATGAATATTTTGTGGACATGTGGAAGGGAAAATGCACATTACATCAAGATTATAAAATGAAAGTTTCTTAATGAAACTCTAAACATCCATATAAAGGAGTTCACCCCTTTTTTAGGTCTATAGACCTATAATATATTATGTATTTCTTTTCCTGGTGGGATTATTGTATTTGTCCATACTCATGAACAACTGTGTTTTTTATTTCTTACCATATCGAAATTTATTGTTATAGTTTACAATTGAAAACAAAATGAAAATGGAATCTATAACAATGACCTCCAAGGACCACACTCATGATATCCTTCGACAACTTATTCATCTTGTAAAACACATAGAGTTGAATAACTCAAATGCAAGAACAATATAAAGATATATAGCTTGACAAACATTTATTCTTTGAATAACACCTTGGACAAAAACAAGTGTTGGCTCTCTAGATCTCATAAGGTTGAGGAATACAAATATGAAAATTGGACTATACAAGGGATGTGAATAAATGATATCACCACAAGTGAAAATGGATTTTAACAAGTGATATTAATACATGATATCACCATGGAAAAAAGGAGTTAGAAGTGATCCTTGAAAATCGTTTTGGGTTTTTGTGGAAGAGGCATAGGTAACAAAGAAGTTGATTCATGCCAAGAAAAAAGAGAACTTCCGAGGACTAAAAATTATGATTTGGATGAAAAAACACAAATTTTTCTCACACCATAGACAATTATACAAAAGTCATTGATACAATTTTTTCACACTAAATAAAACCATAGAAAAACCATCAACCAAAGCCTCAAAGTGCATATTTAGGATGGCTAGGCCATTAAATATCTAATTTTGATCAAAGGTGACATTTTTTTTTTCATATTCTTTATAAAGAGAGTATTGTTGATAGAACATTAACCCAAGAGGAAATTATACTACACTCTTTGCTCTATTACTAAGTAAGATAGCCAAGAGCTCCTTAAACCTATCACTAAAAGGACCTAAAGTAGTATTCAAGACAAACAAAACCCCAAGCCCTTATAGTTTTTCAATTAACTTCTTCAAAAACTCTTGTTTGATTGTCAAGACAAGTTCATTAAAAACTTGTGGAAGTTAATTCAAAAGGGAAACTAGGGAGAGAAATTAATTAAAACTTTCTAACTCTTGTTTCATAAGGGAGAGATGTTGCTTCTTTATCTCTATAAAGATTCATATAATAATATTTCTAGATTGTAGGCAATAAGGTTTAAGTTGTTTTCTAAGCTCACCTGAGAAGAGAAAGGATGATTTGATCCAAGAAAATAAACTTTGAATAATATTTTGTTGGTGAAAAAAGAGCCTTACACAGTTGCAAATTGGAAAAACATAAAATGTCTTTCCACATTAGAGGCATCAATCAAGGTTGTCCTCTTCTACATTTCATTTAATTATAATTGCAAAGTATTTTCACAAAATAAGCCTAATCACTAAATGACCAAAAATACAAATTCATACCCAAAATACAATATATTTACTTGTGAAAAAATAGGACTAATGTGAAAAAACATACCAACATACCTTTAATTGAAAATAGATCACACGATAAAAAATATTGGGTAGTATATTGTATAAGGGAATCTATTGATCAATGTCATGGTTTGCTGATTCTTCAACCTGCAAATTCCATCATCCACTCTAAGTCTCAGAATGTTTGGATTCTAGAGCTCCTACCCACATGCCACCCAACCCTAAAATCACTCAATACATAGACAAATTATAAAAATAAACCATCTAGATAAATCCTCTAATAAATAGCATAGATATCCATGTTCCATGTTTCCTTGGGGAAAGTATAACACAAATTATTCAACGTGAGGATCGATGATGAAAGGACCAACATAGGCATGCCACAACTCTTCATAAAGATATGCATTGATACCTACATTAAATCCTGTCATAATCAACAACGAGAAACAAATCCCATTTGTTCTTATATTTACTACACCCAAAACCCCATTGGATCATTTGAATATTTTACAAATCCTGTGGATACTTGGTAAAACTAGAAAGCATCATTTGGGCACTTCGGAAAACTAGAGAACATCATCTAGATGCTCAATAAAACTCTAAGACTCAAGTGGATGTTTGGATTCAATCCATAAAAATAGAAATTAAGTGATCTCCAAGACTCACCCATATGTTGTTGTTCTCCTCCAACATCACAAGAGAAATTCCCCACGGGGAGCCTAAAATTGTCTCCATAATATATTCATTGTTGGGAGTTGGTTTTCTTCTAGATTTTTTTTATCTCATTCTCACACAATTAAGTGCATCTAGCTTTGTAAAATTCATTATTTCCATCCCCCTTCAATTATATCGTATCATAAACCTACTTCTTAATATACATATTATTCATTTCAACTCTTTATCATGATACCCACTTTGCGTTTAGTTGTTTTAAGCTCAAGAC
>JZKD02S2228320.1:616306-629937 GCA_000966675.3 Picea glauca
TACTAAATCGGATCTTCTTTCTAAATCAGCATAGGATGTCCTATTCTCACGCAACCCAATGCTAATACAGGAGCTGCACGAGATATTGTTGTTGCGGCTGGTGTAACAGCTCCTTCTCATCGCTGCTGATGCTGTTTCATCATCGCAATTCATGGGTTGTTTTAGCCACGTGAATTGCACTCTGACTGTGTTGGCCTTGACTGCTAACTGTAACAGCTCGTGTTTCAGCATCGTGGCGGTCTCCTCTGTGTTTCAGCATCTGCACTTCTGAACTGAGTGACAGCTCCGTGTTTCGGCATCTGCATCGTCGAACTATGTAGGAACTCCGTGTTTCGGCATATGTGACCTTAGACTGTGTAACAGCTCTGTGTTTCAGCATATGCAACCTCGGACTGTGTAGCAGCTCCGTGTTTCAGCATCAGTTCAACAGCGACTTTGGACAGTTCTGTGTTTCAGCACCGGCCTCAAATGCTAATCTGCAGTTATGGACACTTATGCACTTCTAATCAATAGTTAAGTACGAGAGTGATGTAAAATATCATGCAAAACAAATTAAATGTGTAGTGATGAGAAAGGACGTTGTATACCTTGGAATGATCAGATGGAATGATAGTATAAGTCTAAATACAGGTGATCCAGGGTATAATAATGGCAAAAAGTATGGGCAAAAAGGTACAATGTGTGGTCCTAACACGCACAATAACCAGAACAGTAAGCAAACACATCACAGCAAAACACAAAGACACCATAATTAATGTGATTCACCCCAAACTGGGCTACATCCACATTGATAGGATTCTTATTCTATTATTCAGCATCATTCCTTACAAAAGGTGTGCACTACACTCATACAATATATTTCAATTATAACCCAACATGCCCTAATTATTGTTTGTGCATATAGTGCACACTTAAATCTTGATTGATCTTCAACTTAGCTCATCTTCAAATTACAGTTACTTCTTGAACTTTAGAACTATATTTGCTCAATTCGCAAGTTCACAACTTGTTTCTATCTTTTCTTTACCCCAAAAACCCAGTACATATTTATACTTTTACATTAGGGCTTATCTTGTTATAATGTGGATAAACTGTCTAACTACTTCTAACAAATTTTTTCCTTTCATGCACGCTAACCCCTAAAAATGCGTTAATTTTCTTCCTTCCTTCCACGTGTGTTTCTCCTTAGCTAATTTTTCACACGGTTTGCTCCTGCATGATTCCCAAAATTGGTCCCAAAATGTCCTTCTCCAACAGGCCCCCAACACTCACATGTGGCTCGTCTCAAGCCACTTCAGGCCCTTTTCCATGTCTCCATGAACTTTTGGAATGTATGTCTTGCATTCACGACCTTTTTTTTTACTTCGTGCACCAATATCTCTTCTGCAGTCTACGCGATAGATACTAACTTAAGGCATTCTTCCTGAACAATAATTAAGTTAAATAAGTGTGGAACTCCTTTAGGTCTTTTAACTTTCTCCTTCAATATGGGTAGATGGGTTTCTTGCTTCTCAAGTACCATAAATGTTGCAATACCAAGGTTCTTGTTAACCATCACTCTCTGACCTCCTATTGCACACTTCTTCGCCAAGTCATGGTCTATGTAACACACCCAACCCCCTTAGTATCATTTAAGGGAATGGAGTAATAAAATTCCATTATCCTTAAAAGTATCCAACTTCATTTTCGATGATATCATTGTCTTATGCTCATTAATATCTTTCCCACGATTGTGATTTCGCTCAAATCGGAGGTCAGGATCAAAAGTTATGGCTTCTCAAATTTTGGGCCTCTCATTGCCACGTGTCATCCATGTGGCACTCTATCATCAACATATACCTATGTGGTGTTGATGTTGTCCATCGGTATATTTTTCATGTTGGGTGGCACAAGCATGGAATTGACCATGGCCTAAATCTATCTACATTCTTTCACACTCTTCCTATCACCTCCTGTCACTATCAAAATTATCCCATCAGATTATTCCGTGATGTATGGCCTAGCGCACTCCGATGGATTAGTACGATGACTATCCTTCCCAACATATCGAACGGTCCCCATTTTATCGATGATGGATGGCTAATATGAGGTCGGGATATCTTGATTGTATCATATCCTTGCGACACGTAGCCCCCTTTCAGCGCGACACGTAGTACATTCCCCTTATCTGTGTGAGTCCTTATGTAAGGATTGATGGTCTAGATATTTTGCATGATTCTTTAGTCTTTTCAATATGAACAACCTATATTCTATCTCGGAGCATCCTCGTCGAGGTACATCTCCATAATCCACCCCAAATGATCCCTTGCGACGGATGGCCAGGATCTTCTCTTAGAGATCCTCTAGTTCTGACAGATAGACAGTCGGTCTATCACCTTAGAGCCCCCCCCCAGGATGTATTTCCTAATAAATCCCAAAAGGTCATCATGATGAATGGTGCAGGATCTCCCCTCAGAGGTCCCCCATCCTTGATAGGTCTATGATTAGATATACATCTTGGGGCTCCTACCTTGGGGTGAAACTCTTTGTTTTGTTTCACAAAGTGTCTAGCTATGGATGGTTAGGATTTTCCCTTGGAGCTCCTCTATCCATACAGGTCAACAACTAGATCTTCTTCTTGGGACTTCTTTGACCCCGATTGATCGAAGGTCCAGATCTTCCTTCAAAACTCCTCCATCCCGTCAGATTCAAAGGTCAAATTTCCTTCTCAGATATTCTCCCTTAGAGTATCTCACCATATACCACTCCAAAAGTTCATTGTGATGGAAGACTAGGATCTCTCCTCGAAGCTCCTTCGTCCCCAACTGATTAATGGTTAGATCTTCTCCTTGGAGCTCTTCCCTTGGAGTGTGTTTCCATGATCCCCTCCAACCAACCCCTTGCAATGGAATATCACGATCTCTTCACCAGAGATATAATGATAGAGTTTTAGGGTGGATTTCCACATACTCTCCCAGCCTCCTTTGCGTACAACCTTAGGTCTTGGGCCATTCCGAGGGAGACACCTATCACCTCATGGCATGTTGATGAGACACATGGATCAACCCCTGCACACATGGACCTTCACATACAATTGATGTGACATACATGTCATCGCAGAAGTACTCATATTATCCATTCAAGTGGTTACACCTATCCTTTGTGCATTGGAGGGGTGGCATCAACCATGTCAGTGTGATGCCACCTTCCTCCTATCCTCATCCTGAAGAATCGTCAGGATCTACGATTGAGGTTTCTTTAAGTTAGGTCTATGGACGATTAGGATTACTCCATCGGAGTCTTGTTTTCAAGATATTTACATATCAATGATCTAAATTAGCTTGAATACTCCACTGCGATGATCTTTCACGATCTCTCCAAGTTATTTCCCAATGGGTCGAAGGACTAGATCATGGCTCGGAGTCTCCTATATTGGAGTTCCTTTATGAAACTAACCATGGTTATATCTAACTAGTATGACCTCCAATCGGCAGTGGATATCTTCCCATCCCTGGATCAAACGATCGACAGAAAAGGGTGATTCCCCAAGGGCATGGGGTCCAACAGGGGTCCCCCCCTTGGTCCTTCATTCAATCATCGGTTGACACATGTTTCCCTTGGAAACATTGACAGTCCTGGTCATCAAGATACATCTCAGTGACATCATCTCATCACTTAGTCTCATTCAAATTAGACCACTAAGATCTACAACGAAGGTTTATTGTGGCCTTGTCCCGATGGACGACCTAGATCGTCCCTTGAACTACCTTTTTCGAACTGCCTCCACCTTGGATTCCAAGGTTATCTCTACCAGGGAACTCCCACCATATTAACCATAAGGATCTAACATTCCAGGATCATCCATGGAAATCCTCTGATAGATCAATGACCCTCATTGATTTCAAAGTGCACACTCCATGTGCTTCACACTCAACACCGATAGAGGGTCATGATCTCTCCGCTCCGTTGGATCAATGACTGAGGTCTCATCTCAACTTAGTCTCGATGAAGGGACCATATTTAATTGTCATGCCAAATCTACAGCCATGATCCTATGAAGTGAATTAGGGTTCCTCCACTGGATTAATAGTCTGTGTCTAGACTTAGTCATTTTCGTGAGAGTTTTTCCTCTCATTCTCCTATAGGTTTTCTGGGGTTTTGAGAGACCTCGTCTAGGTCCAAATCATACCTTCATTCACCCATGGTATTGAAACTGCAATGCATAGGTACACACATAGACACAAATACAAATATTTATGAAAAAGAAGCGAAACAATACATACATCGAGCAGGGAGATCTCTCCACTCTATATTATACCAAAATCTAGGTTATTTACCCATTCACATGCCTATGTATGTTTGTATTCTTTCCATAATTATCCATTTCCCATGCTTGACACAAAATATATTTGTAGTTATTTCACTAAGGATAAATATTGCTTGAAATTTTAGATACTAGACATCTCATATGATGTATTCTAAGTAAACAAAATACCATTACTAGGAAGGGCACAACAAGCTCACCATTCGGGTATTCACATCAAACATCATCGCATGAATTATCAAATTTTTCATGCATTCAAGTTAATATACACAAAAATACAAGTTACTTATATATAATTTATGAGATATGTTGGCCACTACTATAGGGTGAACCTCTCTCCACTAAACCATAGGAAAGGTTGTGCTAACCTCTGCTACAACCAACCACCCCCAAGCCAGGGTACGATATCACAAGAGGCTATCTGCAATAATTTCAAGAAGTATCTGCAACCTCTCTTCTCTATTTATCTTCATATGTTCTTGGCCTATGCCCATCTGTGTGCATCCTCTCCCTATTTATCCATGTGCCCTCCTTTTTCTTGTCTTCTCCCCATGGCTTCGGGGATCATGCTATACTTTTCCTGGAGGTGAATTTCCCATCCTTCTTTAAATTCCAAAGAAACTATTCCAACTACTATCTTGACTGATAATTAGTTTCCAGGGTTGGGGATAGTCCAAGTTTGCAACATTTTTAATTAGACAAATATTCATTTAAGTCAGTAATGGCCTCCCTCTTACCCATTCCTCTTAATACATCGTAACCTATGAAGGCCATCCCTTCATAAGTCACTCAAAATTTCTCTGTTACATTAAAAATTGAATATATATATTACAAAATATATCAAGGTCTATTTTCTTTTCTTAATCACATATAGATCTGTATATAGTTTTGTCATAATAATACTTATAATTGCAAACTGGGGAAACATGGGTGTTACAGTCTGCATACTTCAGATTTCCTATTGAATCCAAAATATCTCCTTCAATGAATCTCTGGTTCAATAAGTTCATACTTTGTTTCCTTTGGTAGCTTAACCTGCTCCATTGACAGCTTCCTTGGTGTCACATAATCCTTCAAAAAGTTGGTCGAGCTTGGCCTTGACGTTGATACTCCCTTAGTTTCCTTGAATACGTGTATTGATGTCTTCCTGGTGTGTTGTTTATTTTTCTTTGTTGATGTTTCTCCTGTATTTGGTGGTGTCATTGCTCTTCTAAAACCAACTCATGTCTGCAACTTACTTGCTTAGCTTTGTCAAACTCACTTCGCTCATTCTATCTCTTTGAAATGCTCGAACAACAATAAACTTTCCTTGTCGACCCTTCATCTGATTTTATAGCCTGTCACCAAATGTTTTTATTCTTCTTCATGCCCAAACCTGCAGTCTAATCCAATTTCATTTCCATTCAATCCTTTCCCTAACTCTTCATTAACTTCGAATCCTCTGGTAGATTATACACTAGATTTTCTAGCCTATCAAAATCCTCTTTCCATTTTTCATTTATAATTACATGGCTCCACTACCTCACTGTCATGTTTACTCTTAAATACTTGTCCTGCCATGTCTATTCTTTAATGCATTTCCCACCTTCTACACAAATTTATGTCGTGAGTCCATCCTCCTTCCTACGCACTATTTCTTCCTCTTTTCTACATCTTTGTGAAATTTTATGGTTTCTCTCCTTACTTAGTTTGAACAATACCTTATGCATATCACCAACCTTATGTATCTTAATTCAAATGCTTTTATTACTTTTATTCTTTTCTTTTTCTTTTTCTTCTATAATACACTATAATACAAATACTATGGCACACATACTATGCACTCAGACTAAAGTGTAGAAGCACAGTTGTCCCTATACGGTTTCAACTGAACACCATTAACTAGTCCTTCCACAACTTCCCTGTTTAATTTTTCCAACTGGACAACACCTTCTTCTGTCGCAAATCTGAGCACGTATGGACCCAACCAATGCATCTGAAACTTTCCAAGGTGCTTTAAAAACTTGTTGTCATAAATCAAAACTAAGTCTCCTATCTCGAACTCTTTATATTTAATGAGTCGGTCATGTCAGGATTTCTCACGCGCTTTCTGAACTTGCTGATGAAATCCTATGACAAAATGGTCTTCTTTCAATTCTACTATCTCTGACAGTCTCTTCTCTATTATGCCAGAAACTGTAATCTTTGTCAACACAACGATGTGTAGACTTGACACAATAAATTCCATAGGCATAAATTCTTCCTGGCCATACAGTAATCTGAATGGTGTTTGTCATGTCAATGTCTTACTTGTAGTCCTATATTCCCATAGCACTGATGGAATCCTCAAGTCTTAGTCATCTCGACTTACATTACACACTTCTGTTAGTGCATTCTCTAGGATCTTATTGAATGCTTCCATTTTTCCATTTTCCTGAGGATGATACGATGTTCTCTTCTGATGATGACTCTAAAACTCCTATGTCAAAGCTGCAATCGTCTTATTCAGAAAATGAGTTCCCTGATCACTCATAAGTATTATGGGGCATCCAAACCTTGTAACCATAGTTTCAAACAAAAATCATGTAATTGTCTCTGCGCTACAATCACTTACTAGTTCCACTTTATCCCATTTGGTCCAGTAATCTGTCACATTAATGATGTATCTGGCTCTTGACCTCTTTGTTGGTGGATTAATAGGTCCAAAAAATCAACGACCCATTTATAAAAAGTATGTAATTTCAGTTGTGATAATAACAAAATCTCATCTCTCCTGGAAGGCTTCCCAAGTCTCTAATAGACATCACAAGTATGACATAATTCTTTGGCATCCTTATGAAGGGTGGGCCACCACAGTCCTGCGTGAAAAATATTCTGAGTTGTTTCTTTTCCCACATAATAACCTCATGTAACTCCTTCATGTGCCTCTGATAATATCATATGTCTTTCATGCATCAATACGCAGTGTCGCAGAATACCATTTGCACGTAACTTGTACAAATTCCCTTCTATAAGTTGATAGTTTGTTGCCTTCAGTACTAACTGCTTCTTTTGTGCAATTGTAAAGTCTAGTGGGGCTACCCCTGTACTCAAGAACTATACTATGTCTGAAAAATATTCATCAACCATCTGTATAAAAAATAAATATGTGTCTCGTAGACTGTCATCAAAGTTTTCTACATCTTCCCCTGGCAGTATGCGTGACAAGTGATCAAGTCCTGAATTAAATTTCTTTGATTTCACAATTACCTCAAAGTCATACTCCTGAAATAATAATAGCCAACTGCATATTCTCCCCCCCCCAACACTGGCTTATTGACTATGTATCTCAACGCATAATGATTTGTATACATCTTAAAGTGTGAGCCCAACAAATAATGTCTAAACTTATGCAATGCATACACCATTGTTAATCCTTCATGTTCTATAGTAGTATAGTTATGTTTTGTAATTGATAAATTCCTACTTTCAAATGCAATGGGATGATCTATATCTCCTTTTCCCGACTGATCTATAATGACACTTAATTCTACAGAGGATGCATCTACATGAACATGAAACTCCTTCTTCCAATCTGGAAATATCAAAATCGACACGATAACCAATTTCTGCTTCAAAGTATCTAAACCTCTTGATATTCCTCGTCCCATTGAAACGTGTTCTCCTTCTTTAGTAATCTTTCCATCTGGGTTGTGATCTACGCATATCCTGTAATGAACTTTCTGTAATACCCTATATGATCCAGCATTGCTCGTAACTATCGCACTGAAGTAGGCGGTGGTAAATCAACAATCATAACATTCTTTATAAGATCCACCAACAGTCCTTGCTTACACACTACATGTTCTAGTAAGATACCAAACAGGGCGCGAAAAATGTACTTCTTCAAATTCAAAGATATATGAAACTTCCTACACCTATCCAACATCAAGTGCAGAGTCTCAACATGATCTTTCAACAAGCTAAACATCGTTCAGTCATCTAAGTATACTTCTAAGAACTTGTGAATGAATTCTTTGAATGCTGGTACAACCACTCTAGAGAATATTGTTGGTGTATTCTTCAATCCAAAAGGAATCATTGTGTACTAGTAACATCCCCATTATGTCATAAATATAGTCTTATATCTATCTTCCTACGCAATCTTGATCTGATTATACCTTGAAAATCCATCAGTGAATGAATAAGCTTCATGTCCTCCTACATTCTCCAATACTTCATCTATAAACAGAGTCAGAAATGGATCGTGTAAGAAAGCATCATTTGATTTTCTCATATCTACAAAAATTTGGATCTCTCTTGTCTTCTTATCCTAAACCACCATTGGACTAATCCACTCTAATTCTGTGACAGGTTCAATAATTCTAGCTTCCAACATCCTGTCAATGTTTGCTCTCACCTTTTTCTTATACATCGAGTTAAATCTATATGGTCTTTTCTTCACTGGCTTAACATCTAGCTTCAAGGGGATCTTCATATCTCCTAACTCCCCAACAATCCCTTTCATCTCTTTAAAAAATGTGGTCATAAATAGGTCTTGATATTCGTGCAGTAAATCAACTATGTTTTCAACAGTTTCGTCATTCCAATAGTCTCCTATGTTTGCAAATTTGGGCTTGTATTTGGTATCAATATTTAATTTGCACGTTCTCAATGGTTTTGCATATACGATCGATTCAAGTTCTAGACCTTCTATTGTACGTTCTCCTTCATTTTCAGGTATTTTCACATTTCTTGGATCTTCATCCTCCTGGTCTTCTTCAGCAACATTATAACACTCCAAAACTTCTCGAGCCATCGCAGAATATCTATGCGTGATACATATAGGTACTAGTTCTATCAAGTATTCTGATGTAAAAATATTGTCCTTGATAACCTGCAAAGTTGTGTCTACTAAAGGGGTCTAATCTTCAAAACTAAAATTTACCTTAAAATTACAAGTCAATTCTTCCCAATTTGCAGTTTCTCTATGCACTTCTAGCTCTAAATATCAATTATTTGGGATTATGTCCAAGGTGTGTACAAAAAAGTGTGTCCATTATTGCTTAGGTATTTTACTCCATGTCGCAATGCACTATGTAACATTATCCATCAAACAACTCAATCATGTATATTTTTTCATAGTATCTTCATTCTATGTCCCAAACCTGACCTGTAATATCCTTTTGCATTGTTGTCAATATCTTGTTCCATCTTTATGCGCATCCCACCATCTTGTTAGGGTCACTTTTAGTGCAACATCTAAATCTAGTAAACTATGTTGATCGGATATTTTCAATTCAAATTCTCTTATAAAAGAAGCTTCATTGATTAGTCTGTCATACCTCAGAGGATCACATACCTCAATTCCAATCCATCGCAAAGTGCGGGTAATCCAAGCACATTTCCTTGTAGATGCTTCGTGCATTCTCTGTTTCCAATTCTCCAAAGTTTATTTAGAACATGATGTTCATGAACTAATACTTCTCCAACTAAGTACACCATCAGGTGTAGGATTCACATAATCGTCCATCTGTGCGGTCATATTATACAGGTTATCGAGCTCTTTTTCCTTTACTAATTCTACATATATTATTCCTTTAGTAGGATCCAACAATGCAGTAACCTTCAAGTCTTCTACTTCAAATAGCATTTGTCTCTTCTTCAGATCAATGATATTTTGGTTGTCAAATGCCCAATCAAGTCCAAGTAGTGTTGGGTAAGGGATCGTGCTACCATCCACTACCTCGATCACTTAAAAATCATCCAAGATGCACACTCCATCAATACTAACACTTACCCATGTCATCCTTCCAATAGCAACAATATTATGTTTATTTGCTAACCTCAACTAAATGGGCGACCGGATCAACTTCAACTTACCCATCATTTCCTAGGTCTTCTTCGGAATGACATTCACATCGGAACCTAGATCCAAAATAATATTGTGTGCATTGAGTCAAAAATCCCTATTCATTATTTTCTTGCAATGCACCTGCTTAACTGCTCGGTGTGCGAAAGGTATCTCTTTCTCTTGGGCACAACAGTTGATCATTCTACGTAGCATACTCAAAGAAGAATCATCCTTCATTATTTCTAAACAACTTCTTAAGAAACTTTTCAAAGTACTTATCTTCTCAATTTTCCTTTCTAAATGGTCATAGACTATAATATATCATACACTGACGACCTATCATACAAATATGGCGCAGTTGAAGTCAATGTCATCCATTCTACTCCTATCACTTCTTTTCTTGCTTGCTTGTAGGTCTCTTTCTATTTTCTAGGATCAAACAACATAAGAGGTTTTCTTTCTTTCCTGACCCATTGGTGGATCATGCTTTCTTGATTCATCGCATCAGCTTTGGCTCTTGTTCAACCATGTGTAACCATTGCTATCTTAGGTTGTTCGTCACATGCATATGCTATTATCATCTATAAATTTGGGTTCCTCTTTTCTTGCCACTTTGCAATCAACTGTGGGAAATCCTCTATTGCAAGGTTCTAGTTGTCTGCAATATGTGCGCGTCGTGTAGGGATTCAAACAATCTTTCACCAAATGTCTAGGTTGATTACAATTATAAAATATAATTGATCCTCTTCATATGTTGAATCCTCCTCTTCCATAACCTCTGAACCCTCCTCTTCCTCCTTAATTATAACCTCCTAGAATATTATATTATGAAGCTCCTCCTTCATATTCTTCTCCTTGGACTATGTATGCATATGCAATGTGCTCTCTCATCAAATCAAATGTGTGACAATCCTTCTCTTCATGTCCCACTAACTTACGAAATTTACAAAACAATTTTATTTGTGTTCTCTAATATTTTTGCATCAATGGACAAGCAATAGGGTGGTGACCCATCATCTTGAAAATCTCACACCATACCCCTAATGAATTTGGAGCTCCTGTATTCAAATATTGCTGAAAATTTGGACATTCATTCTTATGATAACCTTCTATTCTACATGTGACACACCAGACTTCCTCGCACTTTTATTTTCCTTTCACAAGTTCCTACAAATGAATAGTCAACGCTGCTAACTTCAACTAAACTTGAGCCATCCCTGCATCATTTTCTTCTACCGAGGATGCTTCCAATTTCATAGCAATTTCTAGGGATTCTGACTATGATGCAATTTTCCTTATGTTGTTCATCTAGAATTTGGAATGTCAACCGATCCTTTAGTATCTTGAATCTTTGATCAAAATATCACATTTATTCATTCACTAGTTGCTTGATCTCCTT
Source organism: Picea glauca (assembly GCA_000966675.3). Lineage (NCBI taxonomy): Eukaryota > Viridiplantae > Streptophyta > Pinopsida > Pinales > Pinaceae > Picea > Picea glauca. Next base: position 627,821 of record JZKD02S2228320.1, read on the forward strand.
TAGCTTTGTAATGTACTATGACTCAGACTTAGGTTTCTGGAACACTTTCAATAGAATTTGTCTTATATCTGCCAATGTTCTAGTTTGTCCCGCAGGTGTAGTAGTCTGATATTTCATGTACCATAGTAACGCGTGGTCTTTGAATGTCACTGCCAACTGCGCAATCTTCACATCATCATCCTAGACATTCTTCACAGTCCATATTGTCTCACAAATGAACAAGTGTTGTTCTGGATCTTCTAAACCGGGCCTATGAACGATACGCATTCTTAAAGTGGGATCTACTCTCACCATCATATTCTATGTGGTATTCCTCCTTGGTGATACTCTTTGAAGCTAAGTTATTGTACTACTTCCATTGTTCTAACTGTTATCCTTACTTCCCTTACTAACTACAATCAACAAAGTTTCTTCATACCTTGGAGACGCACAAGGGAGCGTGGGTTCAACGCAGAGTCAAGCCTAAGTGGGATTTTTTTCTACTGGACTGAGTTGACCTTCTGTGTGTGGTGTGATCTGGAGTATTACACTAGTGTATCTCTCATCAAACTCATTGTGTTTCTCCTCTCTATCAGCCACAATCATCTTCCTACTATATTGAAACCTCTTTCCACTGCGCAATACCCCAATCTCTTCTTCTATCGCACCTTCTTAATCTCTCGTCATCATCAGCCCATACATTCCTCATTCATTCTTCCATGCAACACTCAGACCATTCCCTAGTCATCCTCCAGTCCCCCTTATGTGCGAAAATGCTTAGTTGCTAAGGCAATCAGATTCCATCTTCATAACCCCCTTATCACACAACAACATCTTAATCCAAGTAGATAATGACTTCAAGTATATACTGCATGGTCCCTTAAAGAATTCCCTTTAATCAACACTATACGACTAAGTACAATCTATAAAAAATTCAGTAATGTAACCTCCCAGTATACTATTCAACTAGAAATCAACTATGCGTGATACCCAATTACTTATAGTATTGACTTGTCGAATTAACTCAGGAGTCCAATTTTTTGGAACAATAGTGTGAAATCTTATGTTTTGTTCAACTAATCTCTAGATCCAATCTGCTAAAATATTCATAAAATTAGCAAAGAAAATTTCATGCAAATCTGTAAGCACATACCTATGTAGCCATTTCTCTGCACTGATCTATGGATTTTTATTTGGATCTACAACAAACTAGATCTCCTTCGTGTCCAACCATTTTTCAATATCCTCCTTAGTCAGTCTCCACATTCCCCTCAATTGCAGATCCCGGTCCCGGCAACAGAACCATTTGTTGGTGCACAGTGGGAAGACTGGGGTTCAACATTAATTCACCAACAAAACCCTAAATATACCGACCCTTTCAACATCACCTACAAGTAGGTGAAATCTCACCTGGGTACCTATGGGGACTGTACGAACCCGATTTCCGCAGTGATGTAGAGAAGGGAGGCATTCATTCTTATCATTCTACCTGACATTAATTAATTAGACCATTCATCATGTGCGTAAAACCATCATATAACTTATTCATATTAATCATTCATTCACTAAGAGCGCACAATAACCAGAACAGTAAACAAACACATCACAACAAAACAAAAACACACCATAATTAACGTGATTCACCCCAAACTGGGCTACGTCCACAACGACAAGCTTCTTATTTTATTATTCAACATCATTCCTTACAAAAGGTGTGCATTGCGCTCATACAAGATATTTCAGTTATAACCCAACATGCCCTTACCGTTCGTGCATATAGTGCACACTTAACTCTTGATTGATCTTCAACTTAGCTCATCTTCGACTTATAGTTACTTCTCGAACTTCAGAACTATATTCGCTCAAGTCATAAGTTCATAACTTTTTTCTCTCTCCTCTTTACCCCAAAAACCCATTACATATTTATACTTTTACATTAGGGCTTAGCACATTACAATGTGGACAAACTATCTAACTACTTCTAACTAACTTCCGCCTTTCGCGTGCGTTGACCCCTAAAAATGCACTAACTATCTTCCTTTTAATTTTTGTGTGTGTTGCTCCTTATCCGATTTGTTGCGCGGTTTGCTCCTGTGTAATTCCCAAAATTGGTCCCAAAATATCATTCTCCAACACCC